>VXBO01001339.1:39028-75290 GCA_013400135.1 Rhinoptilus africanus | reverse complement strand
CAGCTTCTCGCCCCCAGAGCTGGGTGCAGGGCTGAGCCCGGAATAACTACGGAATTGTGCGTCCTTCTGGCCGGCAACCGGCCCCGTGGGCTTGGAGCTGCCCAGCACGGCTAAAGGCGTGCGCTGGGTTGTTTAACTAAATTAAACTGGTCTTTTAACTGAGTCAAAGGATGTCAGAAGGGGCTGGATGGCTTGTATATATATATATATATTTATTTTTTTTTTTTTTCCAAGTTTTTCTCACTTCACGCCACAGTATTTACATTTCATACTGGGCTCCCCAGTAAAAGATAGGTGGGCATACTGGAGAGCATCCAGCGAAGGGGCGCGAGGCCGTAGCCGCGTGTCTCACGGGCAGCCTCTGGGCCACGCTCTCTCCTGGGGACCACGAGCCCCGGCATCCCGGTGGCAAAGGTCCCCAACCGCCAGCCACCAGCCTGGGTTCTGCTTCCAGGGTAAAGCCGCTCTCGTTTTAGTCCGTTCTCGTCTTCCTGTCTCTCCCTGGCATTTTTTACTCCCAGACAAGGGACAGGACAGCGTAATTGGAATGTTGTTTGGTTGCCTTAAGTAGGTTTGATTGAATTCCACAGCTGCCTCTGGCCTTTGCAGTGGGGTCGAGCCAGCAGGAGCCAAATCCAGATACTCTTTCAACTGGTGTTTTTTGGTTTGTTTTTTTTTTAAATAAATAAAAGCACTGCAGTCCTTAGCACGGTGTTGCTAGTTTAAACTAAGAGAAGCGTACAGGTCAAGCGTGGCATTTTAATGACCACGGGAGCGTGTGAGATCGTTAGCGTCAGCCTTGAGACGGTATCGGAGGAAGCGTGAGGCTCGAAAAGCCTTGGAAAGGCCGGTTTGGAGGGATACTGCGTTCTCCATGTCCTGCTGTTTGCCGAGAGGCGGCGTCAGGATGAAGGGCTGCCGTGGGGCCGACGGCACCCAACGCCGCTGAGCCTTTCCAGCCTCCCTCCCCTCCTGGAGAGGGAGGGATGCGCCCCACGCTGCAAGTCCCGGTGCCGAGATGACTCCGCTCCAGTGCCAGCGGTGCCGCACACGCTGCCACCGCCTGATGCGGTACCGGTGCTGGCAGAGCGTTGACAGGGAGGTGACGCCTCCAGCCGGGATGGTTGGGGTACCCACCGGACTCCCCCCGGCGTGGCTGTGACGATGCTCCCGTCCCTCTGCGCGCACGCTGCCATCCTCCCTCCTGCCAAGCTCCGACCGGCAGAACCGGCAGCGACACCTTGAACCCTCGGCAAAACGCCATCCCCCACCCGGCAAAGGGGCACCGGCGGGAGCCGGGGCGGGAACACACGGAGCAGCAGCTGCGAAGAGTCAGACCAAGAGCGGAGCGGCCCCGACCAAAGCGGCAAGAAAAGAAAATCCAAGACGTCAAAGAAAACCCCACAAGTCATCGATAGGAAAAGATTTTCCATTTAATACTAGACTCTCTCAGGATTGAGATGCAGGCTTTTTATGCAATTACATCCAATGTTAAAATTGGTAATACATAATTTACAAAGATTAACATCAAAACAATGATCTATTTAGATATGCTTTGTAAAAAGGAAATATATTAGCAGCATTTATTTTCAGCAATCACACAGCCTACACCCATGCAGACTAAGAGTTCATATCTATTTGCAATAATGTAGTGCTTCCTGGTCTTAAAACAGCGATCCTGGTGACACACCGGTCTTCTCATTATTATAAAATAACCGAAAAATAAAAAAAGTCATTAATTTCTACACCAGTAAGAAAAACAATTCTTTGCACTTACCTAACATTTGATTGTCTAAAAAACATTTTGTTTAGTCTTTCAACAAAAGAAAGATAAAATGACAGAGCTAGTGTCTCGCTTCTGTACGCACTTTATTTTTTAAAAACTTTTTAGTGTTTAACACCATTTGAGACAATGATTTCTGTTTTAAACTAAATGAGACAACTCAAGATTTTGGACATGCGATATTCCTACTACACGCACGAGTATTTTATACTCAGGGTTCCTGGTACTGTACAGTGCTTCTCTACAGTAAGAAAATATTCCAAACTATTTTCTTATTTCTTTTTTTTTTTTTTAATAAAATATTTTTTCTCAAAGGGTTTTTTTCCTTTCTTTTTTTTTTTTTTTTTTTTTTTTTTTTTTTTTTTTTTTCCTTTTTAAATCAACACGTAAAAGTTAATGGAATGAGTCATGTTCCACTAAGAGTAAAATAATTATAATAATAACAAGAATGTACATTAGGACGAGCTTGGTCCATTAAAAAGGAACATGGAACTACTGTATTGCTTTACATCCACGCAGCAGATATATACAACTTGGCACATTAAAAACTGGTTTTCTTATAAGAACATCTAAAACAGGACTGTATATGCATATGTACGTCTGAAAGACAAAAAAGCAAAGCCATTTTCAAGGGGCAGCGTACGCTGACCACCCCCTCCCTTTGCCACAGCTCGGGGGCTCCGCAGGCCGGGAAGGTGGCGGGGCGCGGGCAGCGTCCTGCGGCAGGGCCCCGGGGCACGGCCCGCAGCGAGAAACCGGTGCCTCGGCTCTGGCTTTCGGGAATAATACTTTTCATCAGGGCAGAGAGAGAGGGCGGCAGGAGATACGCTGTCTCTTAATTTAAGAGACGGACATTTTAAGCTGTACAACCAGAACACAAGAATAGTGTTAGCAGTTGATATATTCTACAGTTCACAACAAATACTCGCTCTGAATACTGCTTGACGGTTCATGTAGTGAAGGTTTCCTTTTTTTTTTTTTCCTTTTTCTTTTTCTTTTTAACAGGTTTTAATTCGCACAACACACTAGACACACGAGAACCACGGCTTATCAAAAAAACCAACAGCAATGGTGTCGTCAGGATTTGACTTGCTTTATAAAATTTCTCCGCAGAAAAAAGTGAAAAAAAAAAATAAAAATAATCACAGCCCGCCCCCTCCCCCCTCTCCGACGCAGAACAAGTGCCTCAACCAGCCAACTCCTGCTTTGCTCCAAGGGGAATTGGGAAGTTTCTCCTTGGCCCAGACCAAAGGGACACGCGTGCACCGGCCATCCCACGGTGAACCTTTCGCGCATTTGGGTACGTTTCTCTCTTCTTGGAACTTGTGCAAATCAGAGGCCACAACTTCAGGGCGGCCTTTAATTTTAAGCCACTGGGTTTTCCCCCCCCCCCCATCTGGTTTTCACTCACTGCCACGGGCCACGGTGGTGCCAACGGTATCTTGGACAATCACAGGTTAATTGGTGAACACGGGGAATATTCTCATCAGAGTAAGCCAGTCCTTATCCTTCCTACCTCCCCATTTTTTAATTCTTTTTTTTTTTTTTTTCCTCTCCTCTCCTCTGAGTGGGAATATCAAGCAAAAATAAATTAAATTTGACCATCCTGGACAATAACCACGAGGTTTTTCTCAGTACCGAACACCAATACAAGGCACGCCCAACAACACACACACCATAAGAGCACTGCAGCGCAGGGCAGGGCAACCTGCCAACCCAGACATCTAAGTGCTAACTGTTTGTATATTTGTCCGTTTTCTGCTGCTCTCTTTTCCTTGGCTGGTGCAGAGGAAGTTGGGCTCCTGCCCTCAGTCCTCAGCAGACCTTGTAGCAGACTCCCGACTGCAGCCTCCTCTCGTGGCATCACTTCCTGAAGCTGCTCTCGGGGATGGTGAGAGTGCGTCGCCTCAGCTTTCTTCCCGATCCTTCCTCCAGCAAGTAAGTGACATCGATAGCTGCAACAGACCACAGGCTTTTGGTAAAAGGCGGCGATACGGCTAACAGGTTTCCTATTTCCCTATTCAAGGATGTTTCCACCCACAGTGATACTCCAAATTCCACTGGACACCTTGTCCAGTTTGAAGCTAGGCCTGCTTTGAGTCATGTGTGGATCAGACGACCTCCAAAGATCCTTCCAACCTAAATTATTCCATGAGTTCACAATTATTTTGCATTAACTCCCAGTATACGAACGAGACGGGACAGACCTCATCCTCGGCTCAGGAGGCTGGACAGGGCTCGGAGCAGACTGGGCTGGCGGGAGGTGTCCCTGCCCAGGGCAGGGGGTGGAACAAGATGATCTTTAAGGTCCCTTCCAACCCCAACCATTTTGTGACTCTAAGATTTTAGGCTTTAAATTAAAAACAGAGATATACTTAACTCATGCAACCACCGTACCCTCATTCTACAGCTTAGACAACACCTCCAGAGGTGACTTAGCACCCAACGGAAAGCTCATTAAAGGTCAAAAGAGACTTTCAAAATTCCCCGCAGTCTTTCTTTGCGCGCCCGTTATGATTCCCAGATGTAAGCCCGGAATTATGGGGGGAAATCTGTCTTCAGAAAGTTTTTGTTGTTACTAAAAATATTACACGAACCACAATGTCAGTCTTAAGAAATTTCCTTCAGATTTAGTGGAAACTGCTACTGTTGCAAAAGAAAGCACTGCTGCGAAGAAAACTAATTATCAAATCATGTCCACTAGCAATAAATTCAGACAAACCCATTTATTTTATCAACAGCAGCAAACTGAAACCAAACGGGTAGAAGAAATGCTACTGTGTAATCGTAACATAAAATCTCACCATTTTTCCCTGGGATTTTCTCTAAGAGATTTAGCAGGATTTGATTAAGTCTCTCCCTCTGAATATGCCGCCTTTCCTCCGGAGTGCACAGCTGCCTTGTGTCGGAATTGCTTTCTTCCACCTTTTTATCAGTTTCACAGGTCTCACTAGAGACTGCCTCTTTTTCCGGCTCCTCTAGGCTGGGCATCTCGCTTGAAGCTTGATCTTGGTTTCCTAAAACATCCTCAATAAGCGGAAGAGAATCTTCTTCTTGGTTTAAGTCTTTAATCTGTGGTTTTGAGCGATCTGTTTTCCAGGACGATCTAAGGGGAAAAGAAGGGTTTAAATACCCCGGTTTTTCAGAGACTCACCTGAAAGGCCGATTACTAGTGAACAAAGGACTTCTCAGTGGGGAGGGAGCTTCCTGGAACTTCAGTCGCTTAACTGAAAACACGCACTCAAAGCCACTAGCTACTGTCGATGTGAGGCTACGTTCCCATAATCTCATCTGCGTAATGTCAAATGCAGTCTTTTAAAAACAAATTGCTCTCCTGTTTCAAGCCGTAAAGGTTTTTATCTTCCAAAGTAGTTGAGCTCAGCACTTACTGATGTTTTAAGGCAATAGTCATGGCTCTTGATTTTTAAAGACAGTGCATTAGCCCTGGCTCTCGCTGCAACAGGCACTGCTTGGGGATCCCTCTGTTCAGGGATCCCATCTCCCTCGGCGCAGGGAGGGTGATGCTCTTCTCCGGGGTTCTGCCGTCTCCCACATTCAGCTGCTTTTGCTAACTTTCAAAATGGGTTCTGTACTCTTCCTGACGTACATTATTAAGGCACACTAAGGCTGCTTCTATATTCTGTTCCTCCTCACTTGTTCCCTTCTATCTCTTTGGAAGTTTTAAAGGATTGCTTTCAATAATTCAAACTTATTTAAATAGCACCCAGGGGAAACGGGTAGGAAAGAGCGGACACCTGGCGAACCACTGGGATTATCTCATCTCTTCTCAACGAACAATCTGGTAGGTAAGACTCACCTGCCTCCATTTCTCTTGTAGTTGTCTGGTACATAATGAGGCTGTAACAACAATAAAGATTATGGTTAATACCAACTAAAATTCACAGTGGAAGCAAGAGCTGGCCTATCAAATATTCTGGAAACACCAAGACAGGACTTGCCCATCTGACACTGGAAATGCCGGTGCACGGCTGGCAGATCTCACACATCACACGAATTCAAAGGAGAAGGCATAATCATGTCATAAGGATAAATTAGAGCCAGACTCACTATCTGATTCTTTGTATCTTCTAAATAAATTTCAAGCCACAGGCCACCATGATAAAAATCACCTTTGCTTTCTGCACAGCAGAAGTTTGGAAGAATCTCTCAACTCACTACGAAAATATCTCTGCTGCCAGGAAGAAAAGTGCTTACTTGCAAAAGACTTGTCACATCCAATACCTTTGCACAGAGACAGAGCAGCGCTGCGCGGGACGACGCGCACAGCCAAGAGCTGCTACTGCCACGGAACAGGGGAAAACGAGACAGGGAATAAACAGATACTCGGATGGAGGACGTTAAGAGAAACTCTACGTCCTGATTTTGCTGCCTGTCTGTCCGGTGGTTTTTTGATAAGACACCCATTTTCTGTGAGAATTATATATAAAGTAAACAGCATGTCATTCGATAGAGGAAGGAAATGGAAAGAGGAAAACACTGGTTTTCTGTATTGGGAATTGCTCCTCAAAGGTACTGCTGAAAAACATTTTTTAAGCAAGTTTATTAAGACACGGTAATTAAACCAAAGGAAAGAAAGTCTAATACAGAAAAGCAAATAAACTCACATCAGACTAAACGATGTGTGATTCTCTAAAACACATAACATTATTTTACAGTTGCAGAATTGCAACTGAAAAGTGAGTTTTCAGACTTCCTTCGCTCAGGAATGGCTTAAATGAAATGAGCATCTAGATTTCAGTCAGAAACCAGTCTCTAAATTTACACATCACCATTCATTCAATGCCTTTTAGCTGCACATTCTCCGCTTTAAGCCACTTTGTCTTTCCAGGCTTTTTTTCGAGCCTACTTTCCTTCCAGACTGTCTGTGCTTATATGTCAGCTTCCTCAGGTTTCCCAAGCTTCATCCATAAACAAAGAGCCAAGGCTTTTCCAAGAATATGTCCAGTCTTCCACTAAAAAGCAAGGCTAAAACACTAAAAAGAGAAGAAACACTTACTGAAAAGTCTCTCTTGGGCGTGAGTTTCTTGGGGAAGTGGTCAAAGGCGTAGGGCTTGGTGCAGACAGGGTAACGATTCCGGTGGATCTTGTAGAAGAGATGAGCGGATTTATCAAGGCGGTAATCGCAAATATACACATCCTGCTCCTTCACACCTTTTGGCCTCCCTGCAGTTTCAAAACAAAGCACACAGGAAAGAACATTCATCAGATTCAAGAGGATTCACGGTATGGAAGAACAAGAACAAGCCACACACAGTGTCGGAGAGGGGGCTGTCAGAGCTGCGCCACGGGATGGCAGGCATTCTTGTCCATTCTCCTCGATTGAGGATCGTAACAGTGGACACATTGCCAGTTCAATTTAAGAGGAAAACCTGTATACCCTAATCAAACAGTACCCAAACTTCTACAAAAACTATTATCAACTGCCATCGCTTTCTCTTCCCTGCCGACCACACTCCCACCCTGGCTGCTGTCTCTTCAGCGCTGGCCCTCTTAAACCAGAAACTGCCCCAGCGCTAAAGCAATAGCGCTTCTACAGCTCTGACACCCTGTGAACATTGGCTACGGCCTTTTAACAGCAGTTGCTATTTTAGGGTACTTCCTAAATTATTAGAAAGGTGTATTACATTTAATTTCGCATCCCGTTAAGTTTCCTTACCTTTGCAGTAGGTGTATAGGTCAAGAACACAGCACGTTCCCACCACAGCCTCTAAGGGGATAATTTCATACAATGGCACCCGGAAGAGCTCATTGTGATAAAACTTTCGAGAAGGGGAATGATGTGTTTCATGTGGACGGAAATAATGATGACCAAATGCAAACCGCTCCTCTCTGTTTGAAGGTGTAAAAGTAAGAGAAAGAGAGAAACAGAAGGAAAAAAAAAAAAAGACTATTTCTATAAGCCCGTGATACAACTTTACTTAATGCCCTCCGCTCAATTTTGAATTATCTATCTTGCAGTTTTGCAATGATTGTTAAGAAAAGCGAAGTCACACAAATATTACACATTCAACTTGATCCCCTTCCGTATGAGGAAATACTCCTAGTGATTTTTATGAACGCAGCAGACGTACTGCGCTGCTGTCTCTGTGGTAGATTCATTTAACCATGTTACAGCGGCTTAGCCAGCCTGGGATGGCTTAGCTGAGCCCATTCAGCCATCAGCGCCTACTCTCAGCCCGTTCCAACAGCGAGGAAAGTGCATCAACTCGTACCTCTTAGCCCTTGCTTAAACCTCCAACCTCACATGTTTTTACTTTGCAGTTGGAGAACGCAAGCAGAGATGAGTGGGAAATCACTGAGCCTTTGTAACCGAACTATGCTCAGTCCTGCATTTGGAAGCTTTGACAAGGCTTCCACAAAACTACCGTGCTTTGACAGGTAGGTGTATGGAATGTCTCAAATTCGAAAGATGCCTTGAACATACTTCTCATTTTTCCAGAGTTTTTCGATGCGGAAAATATCGAGTTTCTCCCTGTTGATGTGGGACAGCAGGCGGTACGACTGCCGGACAGGGTGTCCATCTGGAGTTCTGCGGCTGTCTCTCATCAGGTAAACGCAGTCACCTGGCAATAGGCACAAAATACACACCTGTAAGGAACTTCTCATGAGTCCAGCACGCCAAAAAGAGAGGAGTAAATGGTTTCATTAAAACTAATATGACAGAGCTACTGAATGTTGAATCGTAAAAAAGACAGAGGCAAAACCAAGGCAGAACCCGCAAAAGGAGGAAAGCTTACCGTGATCATTTTCACAAAAGCTTATAGCAAGAACTAAACGTAAATCGAATTGTATGCCCACACGGAAAATACTAACAGGTAACACACCAAGATAAATCATCACAGATCATAAGATACTTAACCCCCAAATCTTTAGATCTAAGAGAGAAGATACTTAGAAGATTATTAATGAGAAAATAAATCATTGACTGAGGAGCCCCCAGCACCAGCAGAACTGAAATAAGCTGCAAAGCTCAGGAAAGGTAAACAGTTTGCCTTTTTGACTCAGGCTGAACATTTCTCTTACGTTTCCACTGAACTGCAACGATTCCTGGATTTTTTTCCCCTAAGTACATAGCTATTTTTGTGTACGTGCAGTTATGCCTATTTTCCTTCCATGTACACTACTGTTATTGAAGTAGCGGGTTTGGTCTCTGTTACTTCCACAGCTTTGTAAGATGCTGCTGGAGAACCACCACGTACAATGTGGCCCCAGGTTCATCAACACCTCCGTTTTGATTCCCCTTAGCTTATAACCAAATTTAGGATTGAAGAGAAGGACCTGGAGGTGTTTAAGAAAAGGGTCGATGTGGTCCTGAGGGACAGGGTTTAGAAGGGGTTTTTGTCAGGGGGGGTTAATGGTTGGACTTGATGATCTTAAAGGTCCCTTCCAACCTCAGCCATTCTATGATTCAATGATACAGGCTTCTTTCTAACCTTGTGTGTATCTGCAGCCTAAATACTGAAGGCCTAATAGCCACCTGTGCCTTTACTTCTAAATGTTAACTACCAGAAGTTGGCTCAGCATCTTTCTTCTCTGGCCAAGAGGAGAGCCCTATCTGTGCTAAAGGTAATTACTGTTTCTTCACAACCAGCCTGTGAGAACTCTTACTATCCGTCAGTCCCGTAATAGCAAAGAGTGCAGCTTTCTACGCCTAAAAAGATAAAAGCATTTCAAACAGGGTGATGCCAGAAATCTCTGCACGCTCTTGTCTGATGGAAATCACAGCAGCCACCAGAGTTAGCACATACCTTGGCGCAGCAGCAGATCATCCCGTAATAAGCATATATAATAAACACAGCCAGGCTGGGCATAATGGGGACGAGGAATCATGGGAACCTCCTGGATGAAAAAAGAAAAAGGGAAGGGAATTCTGAAATGCCCACCATAATTAGGGCAAAACCGGGGCTAAAATCCTTTTGGAAATATGTAGAAGTGGAGAGAGAAGAACTGACACTTATTGTGATTAAATCTAAACCAAGGAAGCTACACGATAAAGTGAGAATCCCACACCGGTCTTGCCAACCTCCATAAATATAAACGCAGGAGGTGCTTTAGTTTATAACTGTAGTAATAAAAAGGAGACTTTTTTTTTTTTTACCCTATTCACAGATCGAGGCTCACACTGCTCACACAGGTAGTGTTCAACATCCGAATTCACACCCATACAGTCACAGTGCTGCCAGACCTAGGGAACAAAACCACCCCAGTTAGAAAGAAATTGCATTTTCTCAAAAAAATATTAAGGAAAGCAAGAAAAGAAGCTTCCCAAAGGAAATTCAAGATTTTCTTGGAACTATTTGACATTATGTCAGAAGACAGACAAGATCCCCATGCAACTGGTTGTGTAAAAGCCCAGAACTGTTCAAATTAATTTGCCTAAAGACAGCAGTTGCTGGCAGTTTCAGAAATGCAAGCTGCATTTCCTCTGTGAAAACAGAACCTCTCCGTTCTTTTAGAGAGGAAATGAAAGCCTGAAGAGGTAACTAATGCTACGAGCTACGTGGAAACTCCTGGTTAAGAAGAGTAGAAAAAGAGCACCAGCAGGCTCCGTTTTGTGTTCCCCCTGCCTCACCATGCACTTTTCACACTGGATCATGAGTCCTTCATCTTTGTAAAGGCCACAAATGCAACGGATCACGTCCTCATCCTTCTCATGCCCGTTTTCTTTTTCACAGACTGATGTCTCGCTGCTGTCAGCTTCGCTTGCTGTTTCTCCCACAATTTCATCAATTTGGGCAGATGCCTCATGGCGAGCGTTATAATATGCTTTCCGTAGCCGGCATACATCACGCCCAGTTGGGGATTTTCTCCCATAATATTTCTGAATAAAAACGAAACAAAGAAACAGATTTGTTTTTTTTTTTTCAAGGTTCCACGCTTTCGGTGCATTCACCCTTAACGCTGCCTCCACTAAAGCTGCAGCCACACACGTGGAACAAACCTGTCCATCTGCTTCCTCCTTCTGAACAGCATGGCCATGCTGTCACGCATGACACTGAAGAACAAGATACCTCTTCCAAAAGATAGTGAAACTGCTTTGGGTTAGCTATTCGTGCATGTTCTTGACTGTCTGACTTAAGGCAACCAAAAAGCACTGGGAGTGAGATGAAGCACACGAATGGCTATCAAGGTCTGTCCATCAGAAACGGATCATCGCAAGTTCTCTCTCTCTAAAATATTTTTCTTCTTTTATTGCCGTAAGTCAAGAGCGTTAAACGAGGGTGTAACCCCACTGTTTAGGTGACAGCTTTAAGGCCAGAAAGACCCTCACCTCTGCGTTCCGGAAGACTTTCAGCATGTCCCCATCAAAAGCTTCCACAGTTTTATAATAGCCGGTCAAGATCTGTTTCTCAATTGTGGCAAGGTCCAATGGGTCGGAGATCTTCTCGTAATAGTCTGCATTTCTAAAATGGGAATGTGTGCACAATGTCATTTTCACTAGCAATTCAAAGCTGTGCAAATCCATTATAGAAAAACATGGGTTGCTCTGAGAAGCAAGTACCTACTTTTTCTTTGGGGGCAGGTTCAGGAGGGGAGCTGCCAGAGCCTGCCTGGAGGAATCTGTAAGAGGAACACACAGTTTACCATCATTGACTCGAGAAAAACTTAAAAAAAGACAAGTAACTAACACACAATCTCGGTTAAAAAAAGGCTCTTCTGCTATCTGACGCACAGGGAATTGAAACGCTTTTGTATTTCTTGAAGTTGGTTGCTGTAATCGGACTATATGTATCAAAATAGATATGCTTGCTTCCTTGCAAGTCTGTCCATTGTACCAGTGTGATGAACTACTGAAAAATCAATTTAAAAGGACAGCACCAACTGCAGACTCTGATGGCAAAGGAAGGGGTTGAGGATAAAGCAAAGTGACTACTGGCAGCAGGAAAAAGAAAAAAAAAAAAGGAAGGTTATTTAACGTCCTGAAATAAACTCCTTTTTTTTCCCCTAGTATTTTCTATTCAGAGTCCATTGTTCCAGAGGCTGAGAAAGTCTCCATGGAGATTTTTTCAGGAGTGTCACCTTCACCTTTATAGGATATGATGCTATCACATATTTCCTTGAAGATCTGTGCTAGGCGGGCAGCACGAGCCACTTCAATATTCTCTTCAGCTGCTGCCAAGCGTCGTGTTCTCACAGAGCGGGAGGTCTGAAGGGCTGAAAACTGGGTCATGAAGACATCTGAAAGAGGACAAAAGAGAATTATCTCTAAACAAAAAAATTAAAGATCAAATCACAGTATCTTTTCTGATCCATCAACTCCATCACCAATTATTAAAATTAACGTGCTTTCCAAGCTACTGTAACAGGCTTCAGTTTCATATTCTCAAGTTGGCTCTCACTGCTTAGAGTTCATCTAAATGGTTAAGTTGGTTATCAAAGTATCTGATGTCGCCGGAGCAAATAAAGCATGTCATTGAATTCACCCAAAACACTCACTTCCCAACTTCGCACGTACCTGAGAGTGGGGACCAAATCCTGCATGGCTATGAAGATCACAGTCCTACAAATAGAGTGCTATTTTTGGAGCAGGATTAATACACTTATTTTCTGAGGGTCATATTCTGTACCATTCACATAACTGACCGCACGCCAACAAGCTTTGCTCTCTAAAGGCCTGAAATCCATCGAATTACGAGGATAAATGACAATTTTCAAAGTCAGTGCAACTGTTTCTGGTTTAGGGATACGGAAAGCAGAAAACAGCCCTTCTCTGTAAGGGTCCAACCATGGAAAATGTTAAATCCTCCTCCTCTGCTAAGTCACTCCTGATGAAACGTGAGACAGGACAACTCCTACCAGGACTTGGGACACCAGGGCTGCTGGGGGAACACACACGAATCTAGCAACCAGACAAATGGTTTATACAGTACAAAGTTCTCATTCTTAGGAAAACAGCATTAAGTGTTTCAGAGGAAATTGCTGAATCTCATCATGCAAAAAATACACTGAAACAGTGAAAGGGCTTCTGTCTTACTCTACTGTGTAAAGGGCATACATACACAAACACATATTTTTATCTGTATAGCATTCCCTGTATGTATTACAAAAGGCATATGGATCTTGTAGTAACTCTACATCTGATTTACACACACAGCGAGCTTAAACACTTCATGGGCACGTCATGTAGGTGCTCCACGGAGCAACCTGAAGAACCTGTGTTGGCCTCACCAGATTTAATGTTGCCGTCATCCCGACAGATCCCGTTCCAGCGGTTGTATAGCGACGTGGTGTGGATATTATCGCTGACATGCTTCACTTCCTCTTGCTTTTGTCGAATCTTTTCCCAGTTTCGTACCAAAAATACATGGTGCTTTAGCACAAAATTCCTACAGAAATTAGAAAAGCATTCAAGAATCACCTTCTTACTGTAAAATTAATTCCTTAAATGTGGGGGAAAAGACAGATATTCAGAGGTACTCCTCTGTACCTCTCTCCTCAGTGGAGAGGAATCCCACCCTAGCTGGTTAAAGAAAAAAGAACTGCTCACTCAGGCATTTCATGATGTCCTATCTTACAGAAAAATATAGTTTTAACATCTGCACAACACTTCATTTCTGAGGAAAACCCCACCGAAATCATTCCTTACCTTTCTCTGTTAGACATGGGTTTCATCTGCAGCTGTGGTGTCAGCCTTGTCGGTGCATTCACACTTTCACTGGATTCCTCCGGCATGTGGCCCCTCTGGAAAACAGATCATTCTCATAGACAGGAAAAACTGTGCCAAGAGCTCAGCAAAGCAGTAAAAGTAGTTCCCAAGAGAGAATCTTTAGTATTTCTCTATAGTATTTCTCTGAAGTTTAAAATACACAGGTTTTTGCCCTGATGGCACAAACTGATTTCCTATTAACCTTTATCCACGAAGAAAGCTGTCTTCACTACTTACTCTCTTCTTTAGTTTGTGCTTTGACTTCCTTTTCTCTTTTGACCGTCCAGGCCTTCTGTGGGTGCTCACAGGCTGATTATTTTTGCTTGAAAGTCCATTCATTCGCTGACTTTTACCCCCAATTATTCCTCTGCATTTGTCAAAACCACATTTGCAGAGTTGCTGTAGAAAAAGACCAAAAGAAAAGAATTATTTTAAATAAACCCCAAACCATTTAAAGTATCTCTACATTATCTCTCAAGATTATAAACAACCTGTTCTGTTAAATACAACAGGTTTTGTTAATCGATCTTCAGCTTTACAGAACTGTTTGTCCTTGGTGAGTTTTTTCAAGGTCTTGCACTGTGATCCTTACCTGTTTTTCAACGTTAAATGAATGGAAATTGTAGTCGTAAGTCAATTCCGTACCAGCAGGCATGTCTTTGAGCGCATACAGTCCAATTCGGTAAACACCATTAACAGACCTGTGGGGAAAATACAATAAAATATTCCCAATCATTAAAAAGAAAATTGTCTTTGTTCGCAGGATGGAAGTGTTAGAGACAGGAAGAAACACTTCTGCTGTGCCCTCGATTACACCTGTTCTTCACTGGTACTGTTCTCTTCTTTATCTCTTACAATAAACTTTTAAAGCCAATAAGGAGAATACCGCACTTACAAAGAGCAGGAAGTTGTGCTTCAAATAGAGAAGCCACAAACTACACGGGCTCTCACAGCAGATCTACTTCTCAACCACCAAGATTCAGGCCCTCACCCTAAACCAAAGCTTACGCTGAACATCATACTTCATTTCACAAAAGGTACTAAAATTAGCTGCATCTCCAATTCTTTTACTTATTTTTTGTGCTGGATTTTAAAGGTTAAAACGGGATTATTATTGCTGAATTCCACTAGAGCTATCTGAGAATCCCAAGCTACTCTGCTGCCACCACCGCTGATTCCTGCTACCACCATCTGCTATTTTACTGTAGGTTATTCACCATAAATCTCTCAGAAATACTTCCTACTAGTCTGGCACTGGATTTTTTCTGATAACATAGAACAGATATGACACAGGGTGTGCTGAAATCAGACTACTTCCCTGTTTGCCTGCTTTAAAAAAATATTTTAATTGCCAGAAGGAAATAGATATGCCAGATACACATAGATTATTTCATGGCATTACCCATGCTTCAAAATTTCTAGCAGGTTAACAGGTATGACAAACAACCACGTTGGATTTGCCTTGCCAGAAAACTTAGATCCTGTCTCCAAAATGTCAAACAATTTTAAACATTACGTCTCTTGTGCAATGCAAGCATGACAGTAAATATTATTTACACTGTTCAGCTTGATTCCCCTCCCTATTTTTAGATCAGATTCTCTTAGATAATCTGGTTATCTATATCTTAGTCACTGGCATACCAGCCTTCCAGTAAATAGAATATGTTTTTCTTACCATTTCTGCATCTCACAGTTAGGATTACAGCTGTGGTTGATAAAACGAGCCTCATTGCCCATGCGATAACTATCTATCACCATTCCACTGTCTAAATTCAGGCAGTAATGATCACTGTGATTATGGTACTGCTCAATCATCCGGTTCCTAGGAAGCAACACAGGAGAGTTATTTATCATTCTGCTTGTTGCTGCAAAGCAAACAGGGACAAACACAGTAATAGCGCGTTCAAGAATTCTGAGAGAGGGTTTTGAAGAAAAAGCAATTATAATCTTTGATATTTTATAGAACCGTACACCTACAGATGGAGGAAAGCCATTATTATACCTATTTTTATAAGTCAAGGCCATTGACAGAGCTTGGATTAGAATTTAGAAATTTGCTCTTCTGGAATGCTCCCTTTTGGGTTCTGCAGATTATTTGTATACATTTCATGTTGGGAACCTGCGTATGGAAGAGAAAATGCAAGTATACATGCTTTGGTGTGTATATGTATGCACGTGTTCAACAATCAGCTTCTTCCTTTCGTTATCTGGGACTGGACACAGTTTCTGGAATGACATCCATGGATTACAGCTACCTCTTTTTAGCAAGAGAAAACCAGTAACGAGGCAGTTGCGTTAGCAGTTATCTCCGAAGGAGAAGGTTGCACTTGTTTTCTGATGGAGCTCCGAGAGCAGCAAGTACGTCCCTCCAACCTCAATGGCCCTACAGTGCTATGGAGTGGACAAGAATACAATTTCTTTCTTTCGTTGGTTATTAATGCTCTCACTGGTTCGTTTTTCTTTATAGCTGTCTGCAAAAGCCCAGTTTCCTGCCTGTCCCTCAGTTCTATCTTGCATAGTTCAAATCCCGCACAGGACTCCAATTTTACCAAATTCACATTCACTTGTGGCATTTGGCATTTACGGAGCAGATGTGGCAGATGATGCATTCCAAACACTAGTCATTCCTCTCTGGTTTACTGAGAAAAACTCAGTTGATCAAAAAAGGCGAATTCTAAACCTTCCTTCTGGTGGCTGTGACCAGAAAAGCATTCTCTTTTTTTCCCCTCACTCCCCTCTTTGTTTCTGTCTAAGGATTTTCCAGCAATGAGAATAGAGACTGAAGTTATTTATTGAGCCTTCCATGCTAAAGCAGCAAATAAATATTTCTACCTGAATTCTTGCTCACTAACAACTTCTCCCAGATATTCAATGATAAACTGTCCTGCTTTCAGGGGTTCTTTGGTACGAATACCCCATCCTTTCTCCTCAGCCCGGAACCTTTCCAGGCACTGCACCCATTCATGCCTCTGTATCCGCTGATTACAACACTGTTCACCACAAGGGCAGGTGTTGGGTGAACACTCAGCAAAGATCATCCTAGAATAAAAAACAAAGAAGTCAAAGGAAGGAGAAGAGCATACTTTTAAATCTATCATACACACACACAAAAAAAGAAAAATAATTCCTCTGTTAAACAAAAGTTACTAAAGAACTAAAATACTTCTTGTTTTCAAGGTATAATTCACATCAGGATTCCCAGCCTGGTTCTCGCTGCTATTGAAAGAGCAAAAAGGAGCTTTTCATGGGATCTTCCTCTGAAGGAAGAGGCAGTGGAGCATACATGCAGCAGAAAGTTCCCCTGGATGCTCTGTAACAATACGTTTATTACTGGGGTTGCATCCATCACAGCTCTTTTCTTAAGATATTATTAGTTGATGTGAAATAGTACATTTATTGAAATTCTCTTAACATAATCAGTCAACTCGAGGGTTGGACTAGATGACCTTTAAAGGTCCCTTCCAACCCAAACCGCTCTACGATTCTATGATTCCAACCCATTTCTAACCTGTTCAGACAGTCCTCCACACAGCCCTTTCCGTTGCCGTCGTCTGGCTTCTTACAATTGCAGGTAGTGGCCTCATAGCCAGAGAGAGGCTTGACATCCACATAGACATCTGGAAAAAAAAAAAAACCAACGAAAAAAACCCCAAACAGGGAAAAGAATTCTTTCTAGGTGAAAAAGTAGAACTATTTATCTACAGTATTTTCATTCCAATTACATAAAGCAAAAAAAAGAGGGTGGCAGTGTCTTTGGTAGGATGAAGAGCACGGCAGAAAGGAGGGGTGTCATGGTGAAAATTCCACAGTTCACACATTTTAGTAATAAGATTTTACTTACTCGAACGGATTTTTTTATAAAGTGGGACATCTGGCTTTTTATACAACTAAAAGGAAGAGAAACAAAATTTTAATACCTTGCATAAGTGCATCTGTTATTCAAAAGAATCAGGGAAATTATGTTCTGTACGCACGTAACAGTTTTGTAAACATTACTAGAAAATCCGTCTGCATTCTCTTCTTTAGGCTCCAACTACATTACCAAATAGGTCCAAAGAAAGGATCTGAATAAGCAGAATTTAGGCTCAATGAGGTAAGTGAGCAGTTTTTCTAACATATCGTTTATTTTTTCCGTACCGTCTGAACAGAGCAATATGGGTACCAGGTATCAGGAGGACAGACTATCCTGAGCAAGGCTGTCCTTTCAACACTGGAGAGCAATTATTTAAATCTACATCGGAGAAAGCAACTTCAGTGGAAATACCACGTGCCAACCCTTCAAAAAGTGAAAAAGAAATTTACGGTGCTTATCAAAACGGTTGGACTCAATGACCTTAAGGGTCTTTTCTAACCCAAATGATTCTGGGAAAACGGTGACTACAGGTAGGAGCCAAGAGAAATGCAGATTCATCTTCTAATTAGAGAGACTTCCTCTGCAGATGGAGATGACTGGAGGGAAAAGGGAAGCACAGATCATATTTCATATATATTCGATCCTTTCAAGCAAGCTTTAAGGAAAGCTTTAATTTCAAATTATCACATATTTCGCCTACATTTACTGTGCTATTAGCCCTCCCTCAGTAACGTATGTGGTGATAGGCACTGACCAAACCACACAACCACTGTACGAACAGGAGTACTCTGTAAGGGCTTTCAATATTCTAGGTAGATATGGAAAACGGAGAGGAAATAGATCATATATATTTAGCATTTATGCAATACTGAATAGGTAAGATAAGCAGATGTAAGTAATCTTCAATACACGGCAATAAACCGTCCGTGGCTGAAATGTCCATGATCATTGCTTTAAGATTCAATTTTGGTGGCGTTTCACGGAGCAGCTGGAGCCACAGCCACCTGGGAATCTGTCTTGCTCTTTTCCAAGCTTAAGTTACATGTTTGTGAGGGCTTTCTTGCTGCAGAGCTGGGGACAGATTTACCCTCCAGCCTTAAACCCTCTGCTAAATCACTTGGTGGAAACTTCTCTGGGGGGAAAAAAAAAATAATACTATTTTTAGGTTTGCACATATTTAAAGCTCTTTAAAAAGAGTGAGACTGTTGAGCAGTTTCTCTTTTTCCCTCAGTATGAAAATTTCAGCTTGCAAGTGAAAAATAAATTCCACTCTGCTGGGATTGATCCAAGAAAAATAAGGCCTGAAATTTCTCGGTGCTGTTGGCAGAACATCTGAATTCTCCCGAGGCGTGTCTAAAACAAGATCATTGCAGAAAGCAGGCACACTACCAGAATAAGAGTCTGCAGCAAAATTAATGACTTTTTTTCAGCAGAAACCCGTAGGATTGCTATTTTGCAAGAGATGGAATAATGGAAATTCTTCACATTAAATCCACAGGCAAATCCTTTTTCCCCCTCATACAGTGGCAGCAACAACAATATTCACAAATATACAGGATATATAAACAAAGCTTTCATGTAAGAGTCCTCCTATTTTCTTTCTAAGACTCCTGATCATAATCTTGGCAAGCCAGTAACTTTTTATCTTGTACCTGATTGTGTTTCCACTGCCAGAGGATGTCGTAAGGCAGCTGGAAGTCAATTCTCTTTTGTCTGAGATACTTCCCTGAAACAAAAAGGTTTGTAAGTCACACACGCTCACATTCACAAATCCCCAGGAGGAAAAAAAGAGCTGCTCGCAGGCACCCAGCCAAATTCTGTGAGGGCCTCTCGGCATCGCAGAATCCTCCCAGAACATTTTGTTTGTTAGTGGCAGGCGCAGGGAAGAGTCCTCCATGACGCTGTGTTTTGTGCTCTACTCTGCTGTCGTCGTTGGGTTTAAAGCTTTATCGCCAGCGAGGGAAGCTGCTGGCTTAGACGGGAGCTGCTGGGTGAGGAAGGCGGCAGAGGGGAGCTGCCTCCTGCCTCGATGACGGACCCTTACGGACACCATGGAAGTCCAACAGCCACAGGCAAACCCTGAGGAGCGGTTGGCCCAGGAGGGGTGACCGAATGTCAGCTACCGAAGGGACAGCAGCGAATAACTGACGAAACTGGACAGGACTCTGCCCCTTTCAGTAAACTCTAGGAACTTTGGTGTCGACACTTTCTCCTGAGCTTTGCTGTGCACACGTGAATACAACGATTTAGCACAGAGAACAAAATCTGCATGCACAACTCATGCAAGGTGGTAAATCGCATTTTGAAAATAGCATTCGAGCCTGTTCCTACAACCTTTACCAAAAGAGACTTAAGAACGAATTCAGACTTGGCAAACACATTCATAGATGTTTCAGAAAGACTCCAGGATGATCTGTGTTTTCAGCAATAACTGAAACTCATTGTAGACTGGAATTACTACTGTCATTGCAGATTTTGTCTCTATTCTAAAATTTACTGTCACACCTAACCTCTTCCCAAAAGAAGGAAACTAACCCATTACATACGTTGTTAATACAAGACCTGAAGTCTGACACAAGCGCTAGGTTAGTTCTAGCCAAGATTAACATGTCCTTTTCTCATTTTGTTGGAATACCGTGTCACCAAATCGCAGCGAGAGAAGTGACTAAGGATAGGGTTTCAATCCCATGTCTGACTTTCCCAGCTTCTCTAAATCTTAACAAGCGCCTTTATGTTCCTCCAGCAATAGTCTGTGGTTTCATGTAAATTAACATGCATACCCTCACCACTGGGAAATAAAAATTGTAATGTTTTCCTTACAATTTACTCCAAAATTACTTTTTATTTTCAATGCTTTATTCATCCATAGCAGGTTCCAGGAAAGAGCTAAATCTGCCAGGGATTTACTTTCACTTCTATGACCTCAATGGGTGAAACAAAAGGCTCTTTCAGGTGCCCTGGCAGCGAGCCTGGAGCGCACGGATGGTCCCCAGCCCTCGGCAGGCGGGCACTCGTGCAGTCATCCAGCAGAGCCCTAAACCTCTGCGGTTAAACTGCTCTCAGCTGGCCGATAGAGAATAACCGAAGCAGCTTTACCTTCAGTGCAGGAGCTCGTTCCTGTCTGCCAGCACAAACCAACATGGGGTCAGGGCCTCGCAAAAAGAGAACAGGATGCTGGCACTGCAAACTGAGCCTGAGCCTCCCGGCAGATGGTTCGGTCACACAACAGAGTTACGCGACCCAATTCAAAAAGGAACTAAGAAAGGTCACGTTTTTCAGAATTTAAATGAACACCTTCAGTTCTGAGACCTGTGTCGCAGTTACGGATTTACACAGGTCTGTCGAACCCTTCCCCTGCTACGATCTCTCCGTGAAAATCAAAGTTGTGCATGGAGCAAAAAAGTTCAGTTAAGCAAGACAAACCAAAGAAACGTTTGTATTTGATGGGACAGAACAAGGTGGAACTTCCCAAACTCTGTTTGCATGACAGTACTTGAAATTAGAAAGCACGGTATTTTAAAAACTGAAACAATTACCTGAAAAATAAATCAATCTTGCTTTATCCTGGGAAATTACATGAACTGCAAAGACATTAGTCTGGGAGCTCCTGACCATCCCCTCCAGTCAGCCCAGTCCAGTGGACTGCACTCGTGAACAGCACCCTGGAAATCCCTGAGGTCCCGACGGTTGGCGAGCCTTAGGTTACAGCAAAGAGAAGCCCTAAACCTCATTTCTATTCTACCTGAGACTTCAAAACAGGGATGAAATAAAACCTTACAGGATGGCTAAGTTTTTCGTTCTTCCTCACTTTTACCCATGCATAAAGACAGACGTTAAGTGCATGGGGATGTGGGGGAATTTACTATTTCATGCTTAGTTTTTGAGATTTAACAAGCGGTCATAATTGGCTATTTTACTGTAATATGAGTTTGAAAAGGAGACTACAGTACTGCATCTTAGCAAAAGTATTATGGCAACTAAAGCAGGTTTTAAACTAGACTATTTTCTTACGGTGAACAAAAAATGGGAACAAAGTTCATGTAGCCAAAAAAGAAAAAGCCTTTTTTGGGTCAAACTGCTGCACTGATGAACACAGCCAGGTGAGTATGACGTCTGGGAAAGTTCCTACCCTGAAAGACATGAGTAACCTTGCAAGATGATATAAATAAAAAAAGAAAAAAAGGAGAGGCAGAAAGACCGCGAAGTCCAGAGTACTTTCACGTCACCTCGTGCAAGAGTTGTTTCCCAACAACTGAAACACAGGAGAAGTACCCACCAACATGAATAGGGGCTGGAAACAATCCATGCTCATGCTCTCCAGGAGTGTACTCCAGCTTCTCTTTCTTTAATTGTATGAGGCGGCTCTTCGGACTGTGGATGACAGTGACAAAAAAGAAATAAAATCAGAACGAGGAACACCTATCATTTGCAAAAAACACAGAGCACTGGGCAAGAGAATAATGATAGAAATGGCCCCAAAAAATGGATTCCCAGGTTGCTTGCCAAATACACTTATCACATCCATTTTGTCCTGATTTGAGGTAAACCAGAACTAATTTCAGTAATTTTATGACACATTTCAAAACGCATGATTCGATTTTTCTCCATAACTATTATTCAGGCAACACCTAATGGGACACCATCAGCTTTAAATGCCTAGTATACGATAGATAAGAAATAACTAAAATTACAAAAGTAAAAGATGATAACAAATCATATCTGATGTTGCTTGTTTAGGTATTTGACACGTTATACATGCAGAGTGTCTGCTTCCCTCATCTGCTAAGAGCAAACGTTCACATGCTGCTCCTTCAGAAAGCTGCTCATCAAGAAAAGCAGGAAAAGAACAGAAATCAGAGTTAAAAAAGCGACGAGACGCCCCCCTTTACAGAAGGAAAAAATAGGAATATGAAATAAGAATGGCTGTATGGGTTTGGCAGATGTTAAAGCACCCAACTCAGTACCCTATCTTTTATAAACATCTCCTTTTGGCTACTGACAAACTATGGAAAGAAAAACCCAATGTGGTTATATTTAGTACTGCGGCCCTGCAACACTCAGAAAAGATTTCTAAATGTTAAATACACCAAATATTAAAATTAGATTGAAGCCCATTAAAGTTTGCGGAAGTTTTTTTTAAGGGATTTATTTTGATAACTGGACATACAACTGAAAGCTGACTCAATAAAAATGCGGCATTTTTATTTAACTAGTGAATGGAAAATGCAAGTTAAAAACAAATTTTGAGACAGTGCTATCAGTAACTAAAAATAAATACTGAAGGTCAGAGACAGAACTGATGGATGGTAAATAGTTTGTGGTTCATATACTCTTCTAACCCTTTCTGGGTTTCTGGTACTTATTCCACAAGTCTAACAAGTTACTAAATTTTAGGTAGTGAAATAAAAAGGCGTACAGCTGAAAGGATGCTCTATATGCTCTTCTTTAAACCACTCTCCTTTTAATAGCGTTATATGGCAAGGTTCCGGTTTTATGATATACTTGCATTTATCAATGTATACATGTGGACACCCAGCTATCCTAACCAAAAAGCAGTAACGTTCTCTCAAGTTTATGGTTTTTAAATATTACGGCCCTCCATTTACTGATGGCAGGAATTAATTTCGTTTGCTTTGGCAAATAGGCAGCTCCTTTGCTCGCCAGGCAAAAATGATATTCTAGAGAGGATTAAAAAACCCCACCACCGAACCCCTCAAAACCCCAAAGAAACCACCCCCACAACTCAGGTCTTCTCTCCTTCCACGCTGTGCCGCACTGAGTCGCTAAGACTTGCAAAGAAAGGCCATAAAGTAACTACTTACAAGACCCGGAAAGCGAGTTCTTATCAAGAGGAAATAGAAAGGTGTTTTGAAAAGACAAAGTGTGAACCTCCATTTCCAAGAGGTAAGGAAATCCTTAAACCAAAGGCAGAGAAACAAGGAAAAACATTCAATAGAAAGGTGACTTAATTCAAGCCAAACGTGCACCCTTTAACATCCACATACTCACTGTAAAGAAAGCCAAGAAAAATAAATTACGGTAAATAAACTGCAAGGAGGAAACCAGTGTGGAAAGGGAATGCAGAAGACAATTATACAAAAACACAAAATATAACACGAATTTCTTCGGGCACTGCAGACACACCCATCTTAGATCCAGTCACAAAGAACCCAGCTGGGGAAAGCACCTACTCTGTTTTCCTTCCAAACACCAGGATGAAGTACTGTTAGAGGCATGTGAAAAACGGTTACGGCAAATGAGTAAGTTGAACAAAGGCCATCAATACGTTAGGGACTTCAGAGGGAAGGGCTGAGATGTCAAAACGAAGCAGAATTATTCATAAAAAAAAAGGGGAAATATACTAAAATAATAAAGTATAAACAATACACCCAGCTTTATAAACATAAATACCATGCAAAAAAAGCCTTACGAATTAAAAAAGGCCTCTCTATTCTATCAAGTAAAGGTCTGTACTGACAGCCCCACATATTCCCACCAGGAAGAGGATGAGCTATTTTAGGCTGGGGTTTCTGGGCAGGCAATAAAGGTTCTGGCTGTGTTTAGCTACTATCTTTACGAGAAGACCTCTCCCTCTCGCTTTGCTGAGGCATGCTGATGGTCTTGCAGGAGCTTAAATTTGACTTCAGGGCCCCAGGTGCCACCACCACACCTTTATGACCCCGACCAGCCTCACGGGGGATTCCCACCCACACCCTGCACCTGTGGTCCCGCAGATCTGTTCCCGTCCAGCCCAGGGCAATCCGCCCCTGCCCGGACCACGTCCCGGTGCACTGATCTACAGCTCAGCCACAGGGAAGATCCATGGGAGCTGTGGATGCGGGGGCTTCCTGGCTTCACCCTGGACCTGCCTGGCAATCCTGGGCTGCGTTTCACCCTTGGTACCGTCAGCAGACCCGATCCTGACCTGCAGATTGACTTTCCCACTTAACCTGTGCCTGCCTCGTCACCACAGACTCGTCTGGCTATCCGGACTCTTGGCTGACACTGGGTACCGCTGCCTGGTCTGTCCGACTCTCCTCGCCTGGGGCTGTGGGAATGACAGCAGGTTTCTCAGCACAGGAAGGACATGGAGCTGTTGGAGCGGGGCCAGAGGAGGCCCCGGAGATGCTGGGGGGGCTGGAGCCCCTCTGCTGTGGGGACAGGCTGGGAGAGCTGGGGGGGTTCAGCCTGGAGAAGAGAAGGCTCCGGGGAGACCTTGGAGCCCCTTCCAGTCCCTCCAGGAAAGCTGGGGAGGGACTCTGGAGCAGGGAGGGGAGCCATGGGACGAGGGGAATGGGTTTAAACCAAAAGAGAGGAGATTGAGATGAGATCTGGGGAAGAAATTCCTTATTCCGAGGGCAGTGAGCCCCTGGCGCAGGTTGCCCAGAGAAGCTGTGGCTGCCCCATCCCTGGAGGGGTTCAAGGCCAGGTTGGACAGGGCTTGGAGCAACCTGGGCTGGTGGGGGGTGTCCCTGCCCAGGGCAGGGGGTGGGATGGGCTGGGCTTCAAGGTCCCTTCCCACCCAAACCATTCTGTGATTCACTCCTCCAGTCTCGTGATGTGTGTCACATGTCAAGAATTTTGGCAAGGTTTTTTTTTCAGTTCTCAGTTACACGTAATTAACCCTAACACAAACCATTCTATGATTCCTTTGCTACTGCTCTGATCCCACTGTGCTCACGTCATTTTTTTAACTAAGCTTGAATACTCACTAACCAGATACACCTCGCTACAGATGGGACAGGACACAGGAATTTGCTTCTAAAATGTTCAGTTACCTACTCTGAGTCCCTGCAGCTCCACAAACTCTAACATCAGCAAAATGGAAGCACTTTTCCTTTGTTTTCAAAGCTGCAACCACACACTGAACTTCTCATCACGAAAAGACCCGTGTAATTCTTCCAGCGGGAGCTGAGGATTTTGGAAAACTCACATGGAGGAAAACATCAGATCAGCTATGTTGGCTACAAAATTGCATCCGGAAATCGAGGTAGAACTGGAGACTGACTCCAGAAACCATTCCTTTTATTCTTAGTTCACTTGAAAGGAATCAAAGTCTGGGCTTTCTTCACTGTGTTAATAAAATTTCTAGACCACGGTGAGTTGGAGTGAAATCCCGTTGAGGTAAACTGCACAATTCAAGTGGCTGCAATGAAATAATGCGGACTTTTATCTTCCAACGGTAAACTAAAACTGGCAATGACAGGACAAACATTTTCTGTGCTGCTGTTTAGCAGCTGGATGTGATTGATTCAGAGAGAGGTTGGAAACTGTTAACACTGAACCTCAGTGAAACTTCCACTACCTGCTATGTCCTAATGGCGTTTAGGAAGTATTTAAGAAAGACGCAATAGCGTAGGAAAACGGTCTAAGGCAAAGTGTCTGCAACTGAACACTGCGAAGAGAAATACAGAAAAACGGTGAGTACAACACCCATGACCAGAGAATGCAAGGGCTGTTTTAACGGAGACAGTGATTAACGCTTAACTGTACCATCACTAGAGGGCTAACACAGATTACAGAGCTGCGTTTTTGTTCTCAACTGAGCTCATGTTTTCATACTCATCCAGCAGGAAGTTATATAAATAATGGGGTAACAACATGACCTTCTGCTCTCCTCTTGCACTGACACGTGTCTGACACTGCGGTAGAACTGGAACAGCAAGTTACATCAGTAGAAATTTAATTATTAAAAAGTGCCTATTGTTCTGCTGATGTACTTTGCTGAACCAACTTAGTAAAGAAGTGACCCAATGCCAGCACGAAGGTGGGATCAGCCCTTCAAGCTGCACCCTGCTGTAAGACACAACACCCAAATCAAGCCGGCCACAGTTCTTCCCGTGCCCCATTGTGCATTTCCATGCCTTGTTCCAGCAGCAGTGTTCGCACACGGGCGCAGAGAGGCAGTTCGGATTGTGTAGGCAGCATTTCCTTCCTCGGTAGGGTGAAGTTCCTCGGTGTTCGTAAGCAGCTCATCATAATTATCAGCGTCAGTGCGAGGGAAGAACTTGGCACGTGGAGGAACAGGCAAAGGGGAAGACCAAATCACACCTCTTTAAACTGCCGGGGAACCGCAACACAAAGTGTAACGGGAGAGGGAGGCTTGTTTGTCATGGCCTTCTCCAGGGTGATGAACTTGATTCCATCATCATCCACAACAGCTACAAACCTTGACTTTCACTTCCTGTATTCATACAATTTTTCAAATTATGTGTTTGCTTACCGTCTATGAAATAAAGGTCCTGCACTGGCTGAGTAGGACTGACGACGTACCAAACATTTAATAATAAAGAAAAGGAGAAGACTCACTCCGGTCCTCTCCTAAGACAACAGACCTGATTTTTATGATACGATATTTAAATGCTGCATGACTGTGTATACCAGTGACAGACCATCCAAATGCTAAAAATTTTAGCACATCTGCTTTCAAACTACTAGGAACATAAGCAGTCTCGCTTTGATCAGACCTAGATCTTTCGTCCTTCCTTAGAGTCTCCATCCTTTCATTGATGCCTTCATGGAAAGAGAATACACCGGGAGCAGCTGATAAACCAGTCCCTCAGTGGTCTCTGTACATTTTTAAGTGGTCTACAACAGAGTGAGAAGGTGCCAAATTTTCTCGCCTTTTAATCTGTCAGATTGTATTAGAAGAGAAGCACAAATTCGTGACTTCAACACGTTTGTTCAAATGGCTGTAGAAAACTCATGTAACTACAAATGGAAGCGGAAGAGGGCTGGTTATGAGGAACGGGAGATGTCCACTTTCTAATGTACACTAGGTTGTGAGACGACCATTGGGAAAAAACCTTAAACGAATGCTGGATTTTTACTCTAAACATCTCATAGAAAATAAAGGAGATGAACTTCACTTAACTGTGAAATGAACAGGGTGCACGTTTGAAACTCTGTCACATAAGATGACCAGTCGTCATCATTCAGTCAATAAAAACAGAAACCTAACGGCCCCTTTTATGTAGTCACTGTACTCAGTACCTGAAGACCTCAGGCTTTCCCAGCACTTTTACTGCCACGATCGTTAAGACCACCAAATGAAGCTCTCTTACCTTTTTCAAGGTCGATAATCAGAAACATTTTCAGATTGCTCGAGGCTGCTTTCTGACTGGGGTTACATTTTAAATCTTCATTGGGTCAGATTCTGATAATTACCATGCATGCAATTTTTCACAGGCGTGAATTAAGTTGATGGTTTTATTTCAGCTACTCATTAGTAGCAGCTCTTTACGGCTCTAGTTGAAAGAAGACAGTTTCCATGGGAATATCAGACAGCAGCTTTTCAGTGGTACTACTTACTCTGTTGTTTTGTACACATCAGAGTAGAGCCCTGCCTTCTGGTACTTCTTCTTTGGGGGTCGAGGGGCTTTTTTCTCACGCTGGGCTAGAGAAGGCAAAGGCTGTTCAGTGTTTTCAGGTTCGTGCGGTTTCCCGAGGGCATCGTGTGGACTGGAAGGTTCAGCTACTGTCTCAGAAAAACTGGAAGAAAAAAATAAAGATTAAAGATTATCTTACCATAAAGATCATCTTACCGTATTTCATCATTCCTCTCTATAATGTGGTCAGCAGAAAAAAAATGTCATGTTGCCGAATTACTACATGTCTCAGCTATTTTAAAAAAATGCAATTCAATGACCGTGATCAAGTGGTGGTTACGCATAATCGTAAGAAATGTATGATCTTTTAATAGTAATGTTATTATTAATTATTACAAAAAGAATGCTGTTTGTACTGCTAATGTTTATCCTTTGGAGCCCCAGTTGAGTAATTTAGAAAGTGGCTTATGCTATCTGCTTTTGTACTCTAAAAATAGTAATGGTAAAGCTTTTCTTAGGCATCAGGAGAGCCGTACAACACACCCTTTGAACGGGTGGTTCCAGCAACATTCTGTGAATCTAAATGCCTGTGTTTCAGTATTCATTTCTGAAACACAAATGGATGGTTCTTTTTCAGAGCTACCCTGAAAACACAGGAAGGAAGACTTCTGGAAGAGTTTGATGCGTTTGTATTGATGACTTTGGGGATAAGCATGTGATTAGGCCACAGAGAGATTTCTGGTTTACTAGCCAGTGACTTCACAGGTGCACACCTTAACTCCTCCTTGCTGCTTCGGTTTTACTCTTTATTTGCTGCCTATCAACGGCTCTCACCTGACACTCTGCGCTGCCTCTAAGTATTTGTCTGTAATGCAAACGACTAGGACTCTTTTAAGATTCCCATGGCGCCTGTAACTCACAGTTCCTTATTCTGCACATGATGAAGGAACAATCTTTGCTGTGACATCTCATCAGTAAACCTGCTACCAACCCATTAAAAATATTCTTCACCAAGACAACCATCAAACTTGTTTCACTTGAGATACAAGCACAAACCCAACAGGTTTAAATTAGCTGAGATTCCATCCCATTTTGGGGTGTGTTCAGTAACTTAGGAAGACTCTAAGCATACTTAAAACTGACATGTTGGTTCCCTCTAAATTGGACTCCTTAATAAAAACAAATGTAACAAGCACAGCTCATTGTCGTAGGATTCCTTCATGGATGGAAATGTTATAAAATCAACAATGACTACACTGAGGGTGCAAAACTGTAAGGGATTTACCTCTTATTGCTCTCCTGTTCATCTTCTGGCAAAGACTTTTGCCGCTTCCTGGCCTGTTCCTCTGCGAGCCACCTCTTTCTCTTCCAGCCTTTTCGGTCTGTATTCAAGTTCACGCTTTGCACTACAGCTTCAATCACATCTGTGATGGTATCAGGTCCAAGGTGTAAGGGACTGCTGCTTTCCTGTCTTTTATCTAACTCCTGACTGACCAGGCGAGCCGCCTGAAAAGCCTGCATGGAAACGACAGCCTGCATTGGATATTTCCGGGGCCTACCTGGCCTGCGCTTCACAAAATTATTCCCTGTCCGTGACTGCCTTTGCAGCTTTTTGGCTTTCAGAATTTTATTGACGTGGTCAAGATTTTTTTTTGTCGCCAAGATCTTGTTATAATTGCACATTTTCCTAGCTTGTCGCTGCATGGCTTCAACCACGCTTCTCTTGAGGTGGTGGGGGGAGTAGCTGTTTGGCAGCCTGTCTGACAGAAGAGAGATGCTATCGCCGCAGGAGCTGCCGGGAACCGCTGGAGCCACGAGGCTGTCCTGTTTCCCCAGAGCTCTCTCCCTGTTGTGGTTTCGAGCAGGACTAGCTGACGGCGGAGCAGAGACGTTTGCAATGACCGCTTCTAAGGTTTTGTCCAAAGTGGCCTGGCCGTCGTGCTGCGCCATGCGCTGCAGTAAGGTGTCCACCGGATCGTCGACGGCAGCCGCCAGCCTCGCTCCCCGGGCAGGGACTCCCATCACTGCAACACAGACAGACGCGTACTGAACAGGCCTGACATACCATCAAATAAAGGTGGAACTACAACACTGTAGCTGGATTGACTGACAGCCTTTTAAATCCTATAATTGCCCGGAATGTTCAATGACAAGACACCGATTTCTGGAGCACAAGTTCTGATGGGAAAGAGACTGAGTGATGACAGTAAGTGAAAAGTCTGCATTTTGTATCAGCAGTTTTAACATACAAATATTGTCTCTTTCGGCAAAAAGCCTCTATTATTGTCTCTAACAGCAAAGAGCAACAGGGCACTGCCTATGTGTGTACAGTCCAGAACTCTTCAACACTAAAAATAAGAAACCCTCTGTGCACAGAAAAACTAAGTAGTGATAAAAAATTTGAACAACATCTGAAATGTTTTTAATCTAATTTTTCTTTTTTTTGCAGTCTGGAAGTACTGAAACAACTTTTCCATTGCTCTTGCAGCTTCTTTATCAAAAAGACAAACGTAATGATGACAGAACCGATTGCAATAAAGCACAGGCTTGGATAAAGGTAAATGAAAATATCTGGACAAAAAGAGAAAGGCTAATTTGCACAGGAAGTAAAGTTAGATCTCACTTTTTAAACTAAATGTTATATGCTTTCGAGCTGCAGACTGGTATTTGAAAAAGAGAATTTCCAGGTCAACCATATAGATTATACTGTATTAAAAAGGGATTTGTTCCAAACTAAGAGCTTCCCAAAGCTGCCCTGCTGGTTCTTAGTGATAACATTTAATCAGAAGAAACCCTGTTCTTTCTGGAATAAAATGGATGCTGTCTTCTCATAAATATATCACAGTTGCACATTAGCATTTACAAAATGTTACTGTAATTGTGGCCAATTATTTAGATTAGATCTCCTTAAGCTAGTGGGTCCTAGACTGAAGAGCACGTACCAGCGTAAAGGCACCTGTTCAAGGGGGGACAACAAAATGCTTTTATAAAAGGGTTTCTATCATTTGACAGGAGGGAGATTATGCATGAGCTGCCAAAGATAAAGCACAAACTGTTTAAAATAACTATTTTCTAGTCCTAGCGCTCACTAGTCCAAGTGTGGTACTCTGGAGAAATGTATTCCTCATTCAGATTCCAAAGTCATGAATTTGCAAGTGCGAATCAATACGGGCTTCAGAGAGTGCACAATTTAAAGGAAGGAGAATCAGCAAAACAAGTTCTAAAAATCCTCCTATGAACCACGTTCTTCCTACAGGGTGAAAAAGGAACAGAGAAACATACTTGTCAGGTCACTGCTGTAAGCCTAACCGCAATCACTTAAAAAACCTAGTAACCCGAACAACTTTGAAAGAACTGGAAGGATTTACACGTTCAGCTTTCAATTTTAGATGAAATAATAAAGATAAATTAGTCTTTGTTTTCTTACGGTCTTTAAATACACATCGGAATGGAGCTGAGGGCTCCTCACAGAAACACCATCTGTTTCACACAGCGAGCTCCGTAAACAGCTGCGCCATCCAACGATAACCGAACCACACAACGCATTTGGACACTAGGTCTTAATGGATGTCCTTGAACCAGCAGTTCTCTTTGGAAACCGATCCTAAAGGATAGGACAACGGAAGGCTGTGGTCCCCAAAACAGCTGCAGCCCAGGTCAGGCAACCTCACAGCTCTTGGAACAAAGCAGCTCTCTGACAAAAGCACTGAAATCCCACATGCATTCCAGACCTGCGGAAAATATAACAAAGACTGGTCTTTTCAGCTGCATCATCACTTCAATGACTTTGAAGTTGATAAACTTGTGATTCATTTCATTCCTATGCTCTCCTGCACAAAACATGCCCGAACTTTTAACACCTTCCTATACACAGCTGTACACCGACTGCAGTTGCTCCTTTAAAATGAGTCAGTAAAAGAAGGTTAACAAGGCAGAGAGGAAAAAGCGAGAACGCTTCTTCACTGCAGACGCCTTTCTTTAGCATATGCTGAATAAAGCATCCATTGCAAATATCTGTTTAAAGGCAGGAGGGAACAGCAGTTTTGGCACATTCTTCCTATATGGAAATCGTAACCAGTTCTGTAAGCACCAACCCTAAGGATGTTTACTACAAATTTGCAATCAGCTTCAGCGTCTAAGAACGTCTGAATTTTGTTAACAGGAGTTCTTTCTACAACTGGGCTTCTTACAAAATTGGTCAACGCTACGGATTTGTGTCCAATGATCGGTAAGCTCACACCACGTTTTCCTCAGAGGGACTGCAGACAAGGTCCGGGTTTACTACATGGCTGACAACGTGACAGTAATCCACGAGAAATGAATATTTTCAGATCTTCCCTCTGACAATTTGGTCCACGCATCTAACAGTTTCGTAGATGTGAAAATGTGACAGAGCGAGGCGGATGCGTTCACACAGTGTGACTGCACAAGTCTGACCTCCTTACCGAAGGAAGCTCAAAACACACCAGGAGCACCTTTCCCTTCCTCGTGACGTGAACAAAGATGGATGGACTTCCTCGAGCAGCAACCTGCGCAGCGTGACACCCCATGGGTGAGAATGCCAGCTCCCTCAGTATCCTGGTGGCACACATTTGCTCAGCTTCACCGTGATTTTGTGCATCTCAGACTCAGCCCTCATTTGACAGAACCGAGGAGAATGCCACCAGCTCTCCCATGCCCTTTGGTACTTCCACCCCTCTCCTACTATCATTTTTGGCCTGCCTGGCGTCGTTCACAACTGTATCATTAGTGACCACTGGGACAAGCTGCTTGTTATCCTCCATCACCTTAGCAGGATTCTCACACGCTACGAAGAAAATAAAACAGCACACCCTGCCTTGAGATCCTAACAGCTATCTCCCCAAGGGCAGAAAACCATTTGCCTTCAGATCAGCGGAGAAGTCAGGCTCTTCCCCGAGAAGGAATTAATCTATTTGTTTAATTCATTGATTAAATGTAGCGTCACAGGTCTTGCTAGCATTAAAGCACTGAGCTTCACGAAGACTAATTCAACCTGGTGAGGAACCGAACTCCATTCTGCCCTATTTATGCTGCTGCTTCTACAAGCGCCAGCTCAAGTTTCCCTATTCTACAACCCAGTTTCTATCCTAAAACGTAAGTGGAAAAACTCAGTATCTCCAGGAACATATTGCTGCTGCTGAAGTTCTCATGGCAGTACTGTCTTGGCTGGCTGTAGTAGCACAGATCTTCCTATAGCAGCGGTCCCGAAAACAAGGCCACCAAATAAGAACAACCTGGTCTGGTGGGAGGTGTCCCTGCCCAGGGCAGGGAGGTTGGAATTCGACAATCTTTAAGGTCCCTTCCAACCCGAACCATTCCGATTCTATGAAATATTACTTGCCTGTAGAAGATGCGCTCTCAGATGTCGATCTCTTTCTGGAAGGGCTGCAGTTTGCGCTCTCTGCCTGCCTCTGGGAAGGTTTGTCCTGTGCTGGCAAAGTGCCTGCAAAGCAGATCAGGGAAGAGAAAAGCACACAAAAAAATCATTTCAGTCTGGCAGCGCCAATACAACGCACTGTAGAGGCTGAATATTCAAACTAAGATTACCCATTTTCAGCTTTAGGAACATTTGTTTGCTACGACGCACGCAGGTGGAGAAGGATGGAAATGGACCATCAAGAAGGAATTTCTCACGGGCTAAGGGCATAGCTAGGACAGCAAACAAGCCATGAGAAAAAGCCACTTAATACCATCATAGTATTAGCTTTTATGCGAAAAAAGAAAACAAATCCCCTATAGTACTACTTTCAAATGAACCCCTAGCTTCACTCCTTGATTTTTACAGAACAGTTGAGTTCGGAAAGGACCCACACCAACCTCTCTGCTCAGACCAGGGCCAACTAGAGCAGGCTGCTCAGGGCCACCACCTTTGGTTGGGATTTCTACAACCTCAATGATGAAGACTCCTCAACCCATGGATCAATCACCTTATAGTAAGACACCTTTTTTCTCATGTGCGAACAGAATTTCCTGTAGTTCAGCGTGTACCCATTGCCTCCTGTCTTGTCACTGGGCACCACTGGGAACAGTGCGGCTCCTTCTTTACTCCCCGCTATCAGGCACATGTACACATCCGTATGATCTCCCTCGCACCATCTCTTCTCCAGGCTGATCAATCCCACCTCTCCCAGCCTCTCTCTGTAGGACAGATGCTCCAATCCCATAGTCAGTGGCTCCGCACCGCGCTCGCTGTAGTATGTCCATGTCTTTCTTCTACTGGACAGCCCAGGACCAGGCGCTGCACTCCAGATGCGGTCTCACCAGGGCTGAGCAGAGCCTGAGTAGAGGAATAATCATCACCCTCGACCTGCTGGTGACGCTCTTCGTAATGCAGCCCAAGACGCTGTTACAGCCCATTCCACCAGCCAGTGAAGGTCCCTCTGAACAGCGGCACAATAACCCGGTGTATCCACCACTTCTCCCAGCTGCAAACTTGCTGAGGGTGCACACTTTTCCATCATCCGGGTCACTAGCGAAGAGGTTAAGTAGTACTGGATCCCGTATCGATCCCTGGGGCACGCTCCGAGCGACCAGCCTCCAGCTGGGCTTCGCGTTGCTGATCCCAACCCTCCCTGCCTGGCAGGTCAGCCGATTCCCAACCCACCCCGCTGCGGGAAAGCACTTCTCCACCTTCTGCTCCTCAGGCAGAACTGTTTCACGTAGGACACTATAAACTGCAGAAAACTGAAAAGCTAGGAAAAAAAAAAACCTCTTAAGAAAAAGCACTTCTCTAGATTTGTCTCCTGCTATGTTAACTTTTCCTTTTTAAGATCCTGTCAGAAAAAAATAAACAAATCTGCTTTCGGTCAGCATAAAGCAACTGCGTTTAAAGCCCAGGGTCTAAACAAACGCGAGATTGTTATCGACACACACGTATCGACACATCACTGGACCTTAGGCACCTGCAGAACATGTATCACTACAGGTTCCGAATGCCCAGGGCTTGCTATTACTTGCTAAATCATTAGATATTGGCTTATCACTGCAAGATGTCATCGGGCAGTGGCAATCACAATTATCATCACTTCAGTTAAAAACAATTTTTTAAAAGCTACAGAAAACTCATGACTATTGAAAGGTTAAGGGACAAAAGTGGTTATCAGCATCTTTGCTGATAACATGAGGAAAGACCTATTTCTGTTTTCTTTCTTACATACACATATTTTCTTACTGTAACTTGTTTTCTTTCCCTAAAACTTAAACTTTTAGAGAATCGCAATTACTCTGGAAAACTAAGGCTGTAGGATTTGTTAAAATGCCAGAGAAAAATCTGCATATTGCAATTATGAAAATGCTGATATTAAAAACTCAGATATTAGTATAAAAACCTAGGTAGGCAAAAATGGGTATGCCAGCACGCAATGAGAATATGCACATCAGGAAAAACTGTAAAGATAAAATCCAGAATGCATACCTAAAAATAGACTTTCATTCTTTCCCTTTTAAATATTGTTTGCGATAAATGAGCTTAGAGCTGAGTGTTCAGTTCTGATCTCTTTCCTTCCCAACAGAGTCCAAAGAAACGAGGGAGCAGGTCATGAAGTCGTGCCCGAAATCAAGGCCACAAATTAGCACCCCTGCAAATGACCGTTGGCTTTGATGCCTGAGTAGAGATCCTGAGGTGTGAGATGACGGCAGAATCCTGGAGCACACCAAAGCAATTTACTAGAAATCTTTACGAAAATCTCCTTTGAGATCCTGTGTTGCCTCAAAGTTTGGATTTTTTTTTTTAAATCATGCATGGTGTCACATCTAAGAGGAATGATCATCTTCGATTGATAGAGGAAATAAACGTTACTTTTCCAAACATTCTAACTTCTCAACCAGACAGAGGAATAGTTTCTTTTGCGTCCATTCCTTTCAACAAGGGCACCGTCGTAAGGCTGCTGGACCTCGTCCCAAGTTGCAAATCGTATTCCTGGTGAAGATTTTCTGATTTTCCGGCATGGCATCCTGCTGTAGAGCTGGTGCTGGTGGGCTCTTACCGGGGGCTCCTGCACTGCCCGCTGCGCTCCTGCCACAAGCTGCAGCGGAGCCGCGCAGGGAGACTGCGCACGGCTGCTCCCTATCACAAAGAGCGATGAACTAGGATTTTTTTTTTTATTCCAGAATGAGTTTTTCTACTAAGAAACTACTAAAATGCACTGATTTCACATAAAGCGCAGATTAGCACAAATACCCGGGGACCTCAGAGGAAAAAAAAATAAAAGAATTATACAGCAGGAATAAGCTCAGGAATGGGCTATGGGCAGGAATGGGCTGCAAGTTGTAAGAGGGAGGAAAAAGGAGTGGGAGGGATGGGGAGGCCGGCTCGGCGGGCAGAGCCGCGGTCACCCCCGGCAGATCCTCCTCCTCCCGCGGACCGGGCGCTCGCTTCCCTCCCAGGCTCCAGCCCGTCCCGGGTGGCAGTTGACCGGAGGGGTCTCCGCGGCACCGGGACGGCCCCGCACCGGCAAACCGGGCCGACAGGGACGGGCTCAGCCGCCGCCGGGTGCCCGGGGCTCGACCGCGGCGCGGGGGTCCCGCGGCGGAGGCAGCGGCGCGGCCGGCAGAGGGCGGCGCTGCCCGCCGGTACCCGGGACCGCCCCCCCTCGGTACCCCGTACCGAC
>VXBO01001339.1:15414-38609 GCA_013400135.1 Rhinoptilus africanus | reverse complement strand
GGGGGGGACGGGATGGTCTTCAAGGTCCCTTCCCACCCAAACCGTTCCAGGGTTCTCTGAAGGCAGTAAAGACTTCACCTGTGCCGATCCCCACTGAATGGCTGATTTTTTTCCTTCCCTTTCCTTCCAGGAATCACTTGTGAGCAGCAGCCCCAGAGCAGTTGATGATAAGGGATCAGCTGTCTGAAATAACGCCTGGTGCGAAGCTGCGCAAGTTTACTCAAGACCACTGTCAACTTTAGACAAAGAGGGAACAGCATCCTACAAAAATCTTACATGCAAAACATTAGAGCTTCGCGACCTTCATCAGCGTAACCCTGTGCGGGAGCCGTCTGGATTAACAACCAGCGGCACATCAACTTGTGCCTAGATTTCATTTTCTGTGAAATACCAACCTTCGCTAGAGCCCTCTCTGCCAAAACGCGCACCTTCCTAACACGACTTGGACACAGGCAACCTCGGAAAGTATCTAGCGCCAGCCGATACAGAAAGACCTGTCAGTTATTTCAACAAGGCAAAGTTTACGAAGTCTGCATAACAAAAATAATAAAGCGTATTTTCCATATGGAATACTTTGAAACAAATTATCGTGAATATCCCCTACGGATCATACAGAACAACTTCAGAAGGCCCTCCCCGATGCTTTAACGGCTGGGATTCAGTGTTCCCTCCACCATGCACCTGAACTGCATCTGGTTTAATAAACAGACAATCTTTGATGCACCACGAGTTTTTTTTTTCTCCATCTGTGCAATTTTCCGAAGCGCACAAAACCATCTAAGTCTTTCACGGTGATAGCTGCACGATCACAATTCAGCACTACAGTTAAAACCAAAACCCAACATGCAACTCGACTCTTGATCTCAAAAAAAAGAAAAAAAAAAAAACCCCAGCATTTTTACTTTCCTGGGGCTTTTTACCAGCTGGAGTTTTAAGTTTGCTCATACAATGCCTGCTCCTTGGGTGTGAGACAGATCCTGAGCTGAGCCAGTCTCCCAGTAAAACCAGCCGGTTTCCATGGCGGGATATACTGAACGTGGACACAACATCTGAGGAACCAGCCAAACGTACTGTCAGAGGGAGAGCGATTCCAAGCCTTCACCAGCAAGCTTCAGCTTAAACCACGTCTGCTTTTTCCCTTAATTAGGCTGTTCATCATAAAAACCCAAGTCAGATCATTCACTGTAATGGAAATCCTCAGGAAATTCCCCGAACTGCACCAGCTACCACAACCGATTCCTCACTCCTCAGAGCCAAATTTAACCCTTTCGGTGACCCAACACTTTGAATTCTTCTTCCCATGGCTGCAGAAGAAGCAATCGCATCTCCCCTGCTCTCCCCTGACTCCCCGAGCAGTTTTAGTAACACGCAACAGAATGAAGTGATACGAACTTGGAAAAGAACCCAGCCGCTTCCAGCTGCCCTTAAAATAAAACAGCAAAGCACAAAACTCCCCAATGTCAAAATAAAACAAAAGGAAAAAAAAACCCTTTGTCAGAGCAGAGAGGTGGTAGGAGGCACCAGACCTGGAATAGGACAAGAACGGAGGCAGACGAGGAGGTGTTACTCATTGCCAGGAGCCGGCTCTTTGCTTGACTTTTGGTCTCTGAAATATTAGTCACGAGTGGGTTTGGACAAATGATCTAAATTTCAAGGGAGAGTGTAGGCAAGTACTGAGGGGAGGAAGAAGCTGTCGGGCTTCCTTTACACTGCACAAGGAGCGAGGAAGAGCACAAGCCCCGCTTCTGCCTTTTGCGGGCTCTCTGTGTTACGTGGTGGCACCGACGTATCCCTGGCAATTACGGCAGAAGTGGATAAAACGGGAAAATTATTCCCACAAGCATCTGTAACGATCAAGCAGAGCATGAAGTGACACTTCAGTCACCAGGGAAAGTCATGTATAATACAGCTTCTTCAAGTCCTAAATTTCACATTAGATTATTTTTTTCTTTAATATTATGCAAATGGCAAAGTTCACGGTTTCAGAGCGGAGGGCTTTGCCTTAAAGAGCGATCCTCTGACAGCATCGTCGCAATTTTCCCTGTGTACAGTCCCAGCTAGCTCTGTGCCATTTTCCTTGAGGATAGGTAAGATGAATTTTCCAACCGTGAATATTGCAAGTTTGACTCAGGCATTCCCAGCATCATTTAGCAACAGTTCTGAGGTCCCGCGGGAGGCCTCAAGTCAGGGATCAGAAGTTATACTGTAGCAGAGATTATCACAATAACTAAAATGGAGTTACAAAAGAAAAAGGAAACATTTTCTTCAACAGAAACGTTATTCACAATAGTGGTACAACAGCTAGTCTGAACCAGATCAACCAAACTTAACAGAAACCTGGCTTTTAAAGTATCAAAGACCATGAGAAATTTTAACTAATTTTTCCAGAAAGGTAACAGTGTAAGGAAAATGAAAAGGCCTTTTCATGGGGGAGCATCCTTAGCGTAACTTTACGTACTGCTTGAACAAAGCAGTATATAGAAGTACCTGCACAACCCTGCAGCGGCGCTGGAGGAGACGCTGCGTTGATGTGTACAAACGCTGCGCAGAACAGAGCCTTAACTGAACAGGGACACCCCCAGCGCGGGCGAGAGCAGCACCGAAATTCGACAGACTCCTACAAAGCCAAATTACACCTGCCCTCCTTTTCTAGCACGTGTTTGGTACAAGGACAACCGGCAAGACTCACAGGGAAGGAGGCACGATTCGCGCTGCCTTACCTGCCAGCGGCGGGAGCGCCTTCTCCATCGAAGGCAAGGGTTCCTTTCGGAGAGGCCGAGTTAGCGAGGGGTCCTGGGCACTGAAGAGGCCGGGGCTGTCAGTTAATTTTTTACGTCCGTTGGTGCTGGTCGAGTTTGTGACTCTGCAGCTGCCTATTGCACTTGTGAAAAGATTTGTGTGTTCGTCGTTGCTGGCTGGCTCGGAGCTCGGAGTAAATCCCCCCAGGGACAGACCTGGGGAACTTTCTGAACAGTCTATCTGTAGTGGCGTCTGCAATCCCAGTGCTAACGGATTCGACTCCGAAGGCTCTCTCCTGACCCACTGCTCATCTCTGCTCAGCAAACCCTTTGATGGAGACAGGTGTGGACAAGACATGTGACATCTGTGTTTCTCTTTATGTTTGTACCTCTCCCCAACAGCCTCCTTCCCGAATCTGTAGCGCTTCAAAGACTCCAGAACTGTTCTAGAAGAGCTATTTGCCGTTATAGTGTCCATGGAAACCTGCGGTTGCTCCGAAGAACGATGTTCTCTGTGTTTATGGCGATGCCTATGCTTATGCTCGAGCATCCAGCCGTAAGCCATTTCAGGTGGAACACTGGGGTAGGTGCTCATTGACAAGAGAGGAGTCCTACTCGTGGTGAGAAAAGCCTCCTGGCGCAACAGTTTGTGCTTCTTCTTGTGGTATTTGGTGGGATTGAGAAGCAAATGGCCTGTGTGCATGTAGGAAGGGGGTGGCAGGGGGGTAGTAAAAGAAGGAGAAGGTGGAGGAGGATAAAGAGTCGGAGGGTACCTTCCATAGTAACCTAAACCTATGGGAGCAGCTGCAAGAGGAGAAGGAGAGTAAGGCATGCCGTAAGAGGGGTAGAACCCGGTACTGGAGAGAGGAAAGCTGAGACTGTGCATAAAAGGCATTTCTGCCATAGCCTCCCGCATTTTTGGTGGCCTGCCTCTCTTCTTCTTTAAATCGGGTTTTCTAATGTAGTGCAAAGGATCTAAAGGAAAAGTAGGATGGGTATAGAAACTATTGAAATTTATCCTAAAAATGGTAGGCAGCAAATCTCGGGGTATAAAATGGTGACTTCTGTGGGTTATTCTAATTTCACTTAATCGACTTATTAATTCTTCTAATTCGGCAAGGAAATCTGGGTCCTGCCTACCTCGAAGCTGAGGGTACTTCTTTTTCCTTTTTCGCTTCTGCCTCTTCATTTTGTCGTAACTAATGTAATCGTGACTGCGGCGCTTGCATTTGTGTTTATGCTTTTCTTTCAGATTACTTAAAACAGTGGAAGTTTCGGGTGGGATAAGGGAAACGTGATCAAACGAATGCCTTTTCTTCTTCTGGCCGCAAAACTTCTCAGCTCGATCTGAAGTACTGTTGTTATCCGTTCCTATCCCACTGTCACTGGGAATTGTCTCGTCGCTGTGAGACTCGCTTACTGGGGAAGGAGTGGCTTCTTTCAGCGACGTCAGCTCGCTCAAGTGAGACGGAGAATTTGGCAGCAACGTAGGTGGAGATAATCTCCTCCTTCCCTTGGCAGCCTTCTTCATCGCGAGGGTCTGCACGACGCTTCCTTGCCTGGAGTGGATGTGTAAATACGGCACTGAGCTGGGCTCAATAAAGCCAGCGTCGCTGCTGACGGGGCTCTGTCCCCCGCTCACTGCGGATGACTGGGAGCAAACCGGAGATGGAAGAATCTCAGAATTACTAGCTGTTGAAGGCAGCAAATGGGGAAGTACTTGTCCTAGGGATGTACCAGGAGCTTGTTGAGCAGAATTCTCCAGAACTGTCAAACTGGCAGAACTGCTCGTTAAAATACCGTTCAGGACAGCTTTAGGTTTCCTTCCTCTCCTTTTTCCTATATAAATCGTTCCCTTCTTGCTGACATTTATTTGCTGGCCTAATTTTGAACCAAAGGTGGCAGCAAGCGTCGACACTGTGTTGTGGAGTTTAGATTGCACTTTCCCTTTGTTATTTGGTTCCACTGTACTAGACAGAATCTGATTCAAAAGCTTCTTTCGCTTCAGAGTTTTCATTTTATTTATTTTTCGAATAATCGTTTTCATTAACTGTCCATTATTTCTCTTGGCAACTTTTCTGTCTGAGTCTACTTCCAAATCAGTCATGCTACAAATAGTAGGTTTTTGGGCTTCTTCTGGCCCTCGGAGCTGGTCCTTTCTCTCAAAAAAATCCCCGCTGCGATGTTGATCGCTTTCGGACTCTATCTTGCTGGAGGTATCTGTTCCAACAAAAGGTGCCACAGAAAGAATGGGTGGCTTCATTTTAATTGAGGACCTGATCTGTCTCTTAGGTCTCCCTCTCTTTTTAGGAAAAGGTTGTCCTGACAAGCTCTGTTTTAGGGAGGGAATTTCTACTTCAGGCTGCAAAATTGGAGGTTCTTGCTCTTCTTTTGACTGCACTGAAAAGACTTTCGATGCTGGGATCTTTAGAGTTCTTTTGGGGGGACCTTCCAACTCTGGCATCTCCTTGGATTTAGGTCTTCCTCTTTTGGGTTTATACATGTCAGGTAAGAAATCATCTGACATACACAAACTAGAGGGTTGTTTGTGAGTACTGTAGAACTTTGGAGTTTGCTTGTCAGGCTCAGCTAACATCCCAAGAGACTGTCCACTAGCTTCATTCAGTTTTGGCAACTGATGTTTGACAAATTCATGCTCCACAAATGAAGACGATCCTATGTTTTTTAAGAATTTGGCCTGCTCCAAATTACTGCTTGACAGGGCACTGTATGAAATGTTTTTAAAAAGCTCTGACCTTTCTAGTTCCAGACCCTTTGGAGGTCGACATGTGTTTCTTGACACCACTTTAGTCCATCGCGGTTTCCTTCCTTTTCTTTTCTTTAAAGGTTTTGATTGCTGAGTAGCGCTTAGATTTTTTGCTCCTTGGCAGGATTTATCAGATGCAGCTATTGCACCAATCTTTAGGAACTGCTTGCTACTAAACAAGCTTGTAAAACTAACTACGGAAGGGGTGACAGTGGCATGAATGCTTGTTTCAGCTGCCAAAATGGGCTTTTTCCCTGTAGGACTAGTTCTCGAAGTTTCTACGTAAGTAGCTTTTGAATCATTTAAGTCTTTATCAGCACCTTTAAAATCCGTGCTCAGAGTATGGTTGAATGTTCTGTTTATATTCAGAAGTGTACTGTCAGAAGAAAACTGCGTTTTGCCAATCTGATCTGAAATACCTTCTAAGAGATCTGACGTGGAACTTAAATGCAATGAGTTAGACGCTAATTGTGAAGATGTTGTCGAGAGGCTCCTGTTTAAGGTGGTAACAGACACTGTGGGTGAAGGTGATGGGAGATTTCCCTCTCCTACCGCACTAAACGGGGACTTTGCTGTCGAGACGTCTGAAGCACCTCCTGTTCTGAAGTCTGGTGAAGTGCAATACACGGGAGGCTGTTTTTCATGCTTAGATGTTTCATAAATCCCTTTTTCACCGGTTGAGTAAGCATCCTGTGGGACGCAGATTCCTTCATTAAACATCTCTTTGCCTACATCAGCAATTTCTTTCCGAATTGAAAATTTTTCCAAGATACTTTCTTTATTCTGCCTCATAATATGCTTCTCAAATGTTTTGCTAGTAGTATTTTCCTTCAGTAAATCTGTACTCTCATGGCTTTCAAGGCTACTGAGGTTTGAATTGCAAGGAAGCTTAAAGGGCTCCGAGGCTGGCAGAAGAGAGTCTGCTTTCAGAGTTCCAGAGTCCTTGTTAACCAAACCCGCTGGACTGCCAGTTCCTGCTGGTTTCTTCCCAGAGTCCTTGCTAACCAGTCCCACCGGACTGCTGATTCCTGTCATCTTCCTCCCAGAGTCCTTGTTAACTGGTCCCATTGGGCTGCCAATCCCTGGTGTCTTCCTTCCAGAGTCTTTGTTAGTCAGAACCGTCGTATTGCCAGTCCCTGCCATCTTTCTCACGGAATCCTTGTTAAGCAATCCTGCAGGACTGTTTATTCCCAACAACTTCTTCCCAGCGTCCTTGTTAATCAATCCTGCTGGAGTGCCCATCCCTACTGGCTTCTTGACAGACTCCTTATTAGTCAGTCCAACTGGAGTGCTTATACCTGGAAGTTTCCTCCCAATGTCTTTGCTGATTAATCCAACTGCAGAGCCGGTCACTGGCTGTTTCTTTCCGGATTCGCTGTTAACCAACCTAGTCGGAGTGCTCATCCCTGGTGGCCTCTTTCCAGAGTCCTTGTTCACCAATCCAATTAATGGGCCGATCCCTTGCGGCTTCTTCCCAGAGTCTTTGTTAACCAATATGGCTGCACTACCAATCCCTAATGGCTTCTTCCCTGAGTCCTTGTTAACCAATCCAACAGCAATACCAGAGCCTGGCAATTTCTTTACCAAATCTTTATTAACTAACCCACTTGCAGTTATGGTTCCTGGTGGCTTCTTCCCAGAGTCTTTAACCAAACCAGACACAGCTCCATTTCCGGGCTTCTTCTGCTTTGTTTTGGAAGACTTTGAAGGAGGACAAGTTGCAATAAGTTGAGCCAATTTTTCTGTTACGGTTGTTGCTCCGTTAATTTGTGTTCTATCCTTTAAGTCAGAATTATGGCTACTGATAAGAGTCGTAGGAGATGACTTTATACAATCTGTCATTTCAGAGTGCAATGGGGAAACTTTCTTAGATAAAGGATTTGTTTCTACTTGTATACCTTCTTCCACATGTAATTCAACTGTTGCAACTTCTCCAGCTTTCTTGTACGACTTTGAAGGGTCCTAGGAGTTAATAAAAAAATAAAATCTTTAGGAACAGAGCACAAAGACTCTCTCTGAGTAACACAGTATCTTTTTATGTTGAGATGATTAATACTTGCTTTCGATAACAGGGTAACTATTAAACACACGCTTCGTGATCCTATTAATTTTAAAGCAAATATATTTCAGTGGATATGTTAATGCTTTTCTGATGTTAAGGAAACCTAAACTCGCTCCCAGTCCTCAAATGCAAACCATTTAATCTGTCCCCCAATTATAAACATTCTCCAAAACCACTGTTATTAAAAAAAAAAACCATTAACAATAATGTGTTGGACTAAGTATTCATAGTGTGATAGCATCGACGGAGAAGCAGCTGGGCGCTGCGCTGTGTGAACCTGTCCACGCGCAGCTCTACCGGTGTTCTCAGTCTTCTTCCATGACACCCTCAACCCCTGCAGTACCAGGTTCTCCCCACAGCCGACTGGTGATAGTACTAAAATAAGTCAAGTTATTCTGTTGTTTATACGGGGCAGGATGGAAGACACACACACACAACATACACAAGGTAAATTAAACTTGCAAATTTATTTTCAGTTCTCACCTAACTAAGTTCGAAGTTTATTCTGTAAAGGTTAAAAAAAAATTGCAACACCCATTACCTCAATATATTCTATTAGGCACATCTCAATAAATTAATCTTTTATTTTAGAAGGACATTCTTTACATTCACTGCCCAACATATCACTGAAATGCACTGGATACCTTCACGCCAAGCAGGGGCTAGGAATGGAAGACTCTGATCCTTTGCGAGATAATTACACATACACAAAATTTGAAAACCTTCTGGGATCTATCATCTCAAACATTAAATAAAGAGTGAAAGGCATCAATGTCACCCCTATTCCACTCTATTGAGACCTCCCTGCAGTGCTGCCTCCCGCGCTGGGGCACCAACAGCAGAAGGACACGGAGCTGTTGGAGCAGGGCCAGAGGAAGCCCCTGTCCCCTGCTGTGGGGACAGGCTGAGAGAGCTGTGAGGGTTCAGCCTGGAGAAGAGAAGGCTGCGGGGAGACCTTGGAGCCCCTTCCAGGCCCTCAAGGGGCTCCAGGAAAGCTGTGGAGGGACTCTGGAGCAGGGAGGGGAGCCATGGGACGCTGGGAATGGGTTTAAACCAAAAGTGGGGAGATTGAGATGAGATCTGGGGAAGAAATTCCTTATTCCGAGGGGGGTGAGCCCCTGGCGCAGGTTGCCCAGAGAAGCTGTGGCTGCCCCATCCCTGGAGGGGTTCAAGGCCAGGTTGGACGGGGCTTGGAGCAACCAGGGCTGGTGGGGGGTGTCCCTGCCCAGGGCAGGGGGTGGGATGGGATGGGCTTTAAGGTCCCTTCCCACCCAAACCATTCTGAGATTATGATATGATATATGATACGGTATGATATGTTATGGTAAGATTCTCATCCCTCTGCAATAAAAATCAGTAAGACGGTACTTCCTGTACTTGTTTACAGTCAGCATCAGATTCATCATGTTTTACAAAACTGTAACTACAGTTGGCCAATATCTAATTATGCTGAAAAAAAGAGGTAGCCTGGATTCCTTTGAAATGATTTGATAAATAGCAAATTTTGGTGCTGATGATGACCGAAGTATTTAAACAGAAGACTGCAAGCTGGATCCAGCCTGGCAGTTTCCTAGAGATGGGAAGCAGTTGCTCGGGTCATGTGCTGTCAGAGCCCCTGCAGCGCACAGACAGGCACAACGCATCCTGAGCTGCTGCCTTTCTGCAAGGATAGAGCAAGAGGTGTGCTTCCTTCTGCCTGCCTATAGGCCTGGCACTTACGTGGGAACTACACCGAGTCAGCACAACAGGACTCCAACGACGGAATCCAACCACTTTCGTCGATGTTCTTGGACATTCCTGGAGCATATCGTAGGTACCAGGGATATTAACTACACACTATTAAAGCAGTCTTTCTGATCAACCCAAATGACATCCTTAGAGTTACATCCTCTTTTCTATGGTCTTAAATTTTGAAAAGAACTTTGGAACAAAATGTTCATCTTCTTTGTTCAGTGGATTTAGATGCATTTGAAAAATTCACCTTGGGAATAGTGACTTGGGAATTCAATTGTATTCATTCCTGTATTTGTTGAGCCACCTGTGTATCCATGCTCTTCCTTCTTTCTTCTCTTTCTCCTGCATAGTTTTACTACCCTACTAGATATTCTGTTGTATTCTCAGGCTCTACCATTTCTGGGTATCGAACGCCTCTTGTCAGGCTCCACGTTTTCCTATCCACCTCTGTTCCCAAACAAACAGCTTGGAAGTTTTATTAGATATTGAAATAAATAAACACATACTTACATAAATAAGAAAACCCTTCCAAATACCAACTTTGATCTAAATAAGATGCCAGGATTTTGAAAACATTACTTTAGCATCAAACAGGGATTCTTTGAAAGCTCAAGGCATTTGCCCCGGAAAGTTTCTTTCTCATCTAGGGCAAGTGCATTTTCCAAGCACACTGAAAATGATTTCAAAGAACATGAAAAACAAACCAAGAAATGTCTATTGAGATGACAGACTAAGTCAAAATTAAGTTTGTAATTTTTTCAGCATTTTTAAAGCCAAAATTTTTATATGGAAAATTATTCTCCATTTTTTTTCCCCACAAAGCCACTTAAGAATCAGTGTGATTAACAGAAACATTTGGGGGGGGGGATGGGAATAGTGGTGTGGGGTTTTTTTAAGGAAAAAAATTAATGTGATATCAGTTAATAGAGACATCTTGATCAAAATATCTAACCTTCTTCAGAGAAGGTTGCACTAACCTGTCGCTGCAGTAGCTGCAAAAACATTAAAAAAAAATCCCAACATAGATCACAGAGTCAGAGTTCCTTCTTGCAATTATTTATTATTAAAAATTTCAATTTATCTGTTAAAGAGAATGGGAGGTATTGCATACCTCCCATTGCATAAGGAGCACCATATGGGAAGAATAAGACTACTGCAAACACGTGATAAAAATTAAACTTAAGTAGTGCACAATCATAAACTTCAGGAATAACAAGGACATTTTCCGTATGGAAGGCAACAATGGAAGAAAAGAATATGAATCCATTCGTCACGTACCGAGGAAATCAAGTAAATCTCTCAGCTTAAGCCAGGATCAGTACAACTCTACCAGCACCAGCCACAGCAGAAGTGGCGGTATGCACAAAGTAGAAGTACTTTTAAGAAAGTTACCTAAAAACTAGTGAAAACAGATCACCCCGTCTGTCTCAGACGAGCCTTCACCACTGCCTGTTTCTTTACTAGGTCCACACTAAACCCCTTGAGGTGCCAGAAGCTAAATTTCCCCCGCTGTTCTGCTCACTGCCCTCCCAGCCCAAACGCGTCTCCAGAAAATAAACAAGATTGCACGAGAACAGTGAGATGTCCCCGATCCAAGTTCTCCTTTCGCAGGAGGGTGGCCATGAGCATCGGTTGGGGTCGGATGTCTCCCAACCTGCTGCCATCATCGAACAAAACCCACCAGTCGTATCGGTTACTGGTTTTAAAGCTGTGGTGTAAAAAAGCCCGTGCTCTACGGAGAATAGGCTGGCACTCAGCCCAGCTTTTCTGTGGCAGCTGCAATCGTATGTAAATTATGCTGGAGCATCACATTTCAGGAACTTCCCCCCAACTTAGCCATCCTCGTACTCACAAAACATCCAGCTGGGAGGCGGGGAGCGGCCATGCTGTGTCCTACTGTGCTGGAGACAAAAAAAGGTGCCAGGCTTTCCTGAAATAACTTCTACTGCACAAACAAGCCCTCCGTCAGGCGGGAAGGAGAGATGTGAAGCCCAGCACATGTAACAGAGCGATTTCAAGGAGCACAGCGCTCCAAAGCTTCAGCGACTGGTGCGGCCACATTCCCGCGCAGCTCCGCAAATGCGGATCAGGCCTCCGCTTCCTCTGTTTTCCTTCTGCTCCCGCCGCTGGAGCTGCCTCACCTGCAGCGCACCCAGCCATTCAGTGTCCTCCTGTGGTCCTGGGGAGCACAGCACCGTACCGCACTGTTCCACTTGAACCAACACACAGTTAGGCACCCGAGAAAGCCCCAAGTCAGGTTTTAAGGCAGGCAGTTTTGCGAGCACTACGAACAAATCACAGGAAATAAAAATACCCCCCCTGGCATCTCCGAGGTGTTTCATCCACCAAACTCACCTAACACAACTGCAAACAAGCACGCGCTTCAGGCTGCTGCTTCTAGACCTATTCTACGTTACTCCAGCTTTCAGATGGCAGGTTTCACCTGGGCACAAAGCTGTTAAAAAGGTCTAGTTTACACTACATTAAAAAGCCTACTGTGCTTTAAAACTATTTATTCCTGTGCAATCTTTAGCCGTAACTGTCTGGCTTAAAACCCTATCCAACAAAAGAATCACCCAAAGCAATTACATAAAACACTTAAGATTTCCTAAAATTGTCATTATTATTAATTTTACACTGAGCTGAATTTAAAATTTTAAATAACCTACGTGGACATATTATGAATTTGAGGAATAAAAATTCCAAGTTATTTTGATATAAACTATTAACAGGTTATAATCAATCATTCCAGAACTATCACGGGCAGCAACAGAAAAAAAAATTGGCTTTACTTCTAAAAAAGGCATTCATTGCTGCACTACAGCATGTCTCAGGGTTTATTATCACTAGATTATCACTTACTGCTGTTATTATTGGTACTTATTTGCAAAAAGCTTAAGAGTAGATAGTCTCTCACAAGAACAGGGATATCTCCTATGAAGTCTGGTGTAAAATTCGCTTCTCACACTAGAACCAAATCAGGAAATGCAAGATAAGTCTCAGCTTCCAAAAGCTGAAATAGTTGGAAGACAACAGCTTGTTAATGAAAATGTTGTTTGTTAATTCTCTTGAGAACTACCACCAAGTAATAAGGATTTTTATATGTACGTATACACAGAGAGAGATTTACCCATTGTCATTTTAGCTGTTGTACTTCTGGCCCACTCCCAGGCTGTAATCCAAATTCTGAAGAATCACAGAAATTTTTGGTGTAGTTGTGGCATCAATATATTCTGCACAAGTTCCCCAAATAATAAGTGAAAGTGTGTTTGTTTTTCACCACCAAGACTTTTTAGTCTTTTCTAAACACAAGTTTTACCTAACTACCGCGAAAAAACCACTTTGTAATAACTAGTCCGAGACGAAAATTTATGTTAGATCCTGCAGAAAATATTCTCGAGCTACTCAAAAAGAAAAGGACACAAAACAATTCTTTAGCTTTGTTACTTTTTTTGCTAGAAAATTTTCAGTTAGTGGCTGTGATTTCATCAGCAAACTTTCCTGTCGAGCTTCTCCACATAACCAAGGGCAATAGAAAGAACTCCAGAATCCTGCACTCAGCAGTTTCACAAAGAAAGAAGGGGATGGAGCAAAAGGGCATGTTCCAACTCGCTTCGCTGCTTTACTGTGACTATTTTCGAATTACAGCAGGCTGTTACCATCACTTCTTGCCTTCCTGTTTTCTCGAATTTTAGTAATGCAACTTTACCATGTCATTGGCTACGCATACCTTGCAAGCATAGGTAAACCATTCATTCGTGCACCGCTTGGGCTGAAACTAACAGAAGCAAAATTTAGATTTATATCTAAGGGTCAGCGAAGGTCAGCAAAGGTCCCTAGCCACCTAGTCTGTCTGTCACAGGACACTCTTCTGAAAAAGAAATCCCAAGTTTCACATTCAGCGTCAAAAAGCAAATCCAGTACTCTCTGGCTATTACAGTAACTTCTAATTTTATTTCTCTTAACACCTGGGAATCTTAGCCATTTCTAGGTCTCTTTTCTATGATTTTTCTCTTCAGAAAACTATTAACTTTTTTGTCTACGCGTTTCTGGAGGACAAATTGTAAATATACAAGTTACCCATCTCAACTACCCATCATCTTTCAGCCTGGAGATAAACCCTCTATCAGTGCACTGAAGACACTCCCCAAGGCTTAAGAGTCCTTTAAGCACTGAGCTTGAGAGAGACACATGACTGTCATAGATGGGAGTGCAAAGTATTTTCCTACTATTTTAATTTTTTACACTGGCACTCCCAGGAGAAGATTTCCACTCCTTCTCTTTTCGTCTTAGTGCTTAACTGAGTATAGTGCAAGCGCTAAATTTTCATTCAGATGCTTTGTTCCTCCTTTAAAAGGACAGAGAGTTCAGTTTCACAGCTCAAAGTACAGCCACATCTTGCTCTGAATTGGTCATATATTTGCTTTATTTCCCCTCCTCTCCATCAAAAGGAAAGATTAAGGGATCACTTTCGTTTTCCAAAGTGTAATTTGCAGTGCTAAAACTTGCTTTATTTCCTTGCAGTGAGAAAAAGAAATCCCTTGGGTATTATAGTCAAAACATGCAGCCGTATTAAACCATGCTTGCCATTTGTTTCTAGGAAGATATTTTTTAATCACACTTGCTAGAAACCAGTAGGATGCTGTAAAGCATCATTTCTAACAACCCCAAGTGCCGGAACGGCAGCAGGGAACATACAGAGTTAAACAACTTGAAAACCATTTCAGTACAATTTGAGAGAGAGAGCAGAGTATCTAAAGTGAATTAGCATTAGTCAGGGATTTGAAACTATTTTAAGTAAATGCAAATTTAATGCAACAGATCGGCTCTTCTCAACGCTAAGCATTTAGGTTGTTCACCAGACAAGGAGCAGGAGTAATTCCACTTAGAGTAGCTGGAATTAAACAGTGATACGGTATCAACGGTATCATATGCAATATCAATCATATTTAATAATAGCAGTAATATTTGTTTCCCAACTTTCAACTTTACATTTGAAACATGATGGATCTCTTCAAGAAAAACTTAGCATATAACCAAAGATGTCAAGGATGAACAATCCATGCCGTAATCATCCAAGTTTAAATATTAATTATAAAGATACTTTTACCAGGGGGAATATTTTTCAAGAGATCTGCACGATCTCTTGATGCAACGGGAAAGTTTCCACGCTTAACAGTTCTCTCCGCTAGTGAGAAATTTTCAGTTGCAAATAGCACCTCAATTTGGACATCGAATCCACGACTGGATATTCCTGATTGCCCAATACTCAACTCATTGCTACAAAGTCTTGCTAAAAATAAAAAAAAAAAGTCATCAGTATAATGACAAATTGCGATCAACTCTTCCCATTTTTTTGAAGATGAAACTAGAGAAATTATTAGAAATAATAAGCCTGTCCTGAAATGGAAGAAAGTAAAATAAAGGCTATAGCCAAAGTTTTAAGTTAGGTAATGTTCCACTTGATAACTTCTTGTTTGATAGGCTGACTAAAACCACTTTCTGATTATAATGGAGAAAAACCCCAACGCAGTTGCATGGTAGAGTCTGGAAAAAAGTAATTTTAGTCATTGCGCGTAATACATAGCACACTTTTTCTTTCAGGGCATAATTTATTATTTCTCTTTGAAGATCCTCTTCTTTAACAAAAACCGAAAGTCTGGGTATGCCAGGGGAAAGACAAAGGTTTGGGTATGTCAGACAGACGCGGGCTCAGGACAAGACACAGGCATTTTCCTTCCCTTTGGGTACCTTGTGAGTACGGCAGGACAGATTCATGCAGGTGGCCTTTCGAAGAGGGAACAGGCTAGAGAAATGACAAACCTTCAGCCTTGGGAATCTCTGAGGCAAAGCCCCATGAGCAGAGAGCCCCCAGGGAAGGGAGGGCTCTGACCTCCAGGCCTCCCTGTATTCCCCCGCTGAATCGCCTGGCGGGGCAAAGCTGAGGAAGGCTACATAAGGAACACGCAAGGGAACCGGGAGAGGTAAATACGCACTCATAGAGAAACCCAGATAGGTGCGAGAAAAATGGGAGCGCAGGGAAAAACTTCAGCTTTAAATCAGCGGGGCAGGTACTGAAAGCGGACAGTGTGAAGGGCGCATTCTAACATTTTATTAGCTAGCGAAGCTTCTATGCATACTGGAAAAAAGAGCATGCTGCAACAAAACACTTCTAAAATTTAGCATCTATGCAACTGCATTTATAATTCTTGCCATTTATCCTATTTTTCCTATCTGTTATTGCTGCTCTTACTTGTTACATCATGCATATCATAAAAACAAGACATCCTCAAGGCAGGGCTATCTCCTTACATTTGGAAAATACCTGGCACATTTCTCAATCCACTGCATTTATATGCAGTTTATCATCAGGCTCTTTTCTAACGCATCTGGAAAAGTATTTTTTACTTTTCAGACGCTGCTTGATACTTTCCTCGCAGAGTGTCGGTTAAGACACAAAGCAAAAACAATGGTTCTAATAGTTAAGAAAAAAATATAAATCCAAATACTAGCGACAAGCACAGCAAATCCACAGCCCCACTCAAACAGTGACAAGAACCCCCATTTTCTTCTACACAAGAGACTAAAATTGACACTACGACTTCACAGAATTATACCTATGATGTTCACTTCAAGTTAACATGGGAATTATCTTTCACTACTGTTAAAAAAAAACCATTGTGAAGCTTTGAAAGAGCAAAGGCATTTTTTCCTGTTGATGGAGACGAAATCAAACCATTTCTAACTTCAGAATCTTCAATCTCAGAGGTTACATGGAAAAACGGTTAGTAGAACCTGATGGTGCAGAGATGCCAGAAACATTTAAATACAGTTTAGATTTACTCTGACTTGCAAAGCAGTAGAGGAACACGCCACTCACTTGTTTTGAAGGACAGTGCTCGTTCTTCTCATCTGTCATCTTCCCACTCTTCGGTGCCCTTCTTGGTTGCTTGATGCTGGTTTTTATAGCGGGTCGGCACACATAATTCTCAAGGTTCTTGGGAGGCTTCTTCGTTCGCTTTGCTTGAAGACCAATCTTCAATTTTAAGTTTCCCTCTGAAAAGTTTGTTTCTTTCACTGAAAACTGTTGCTGTGCATCAGTCAGAGCCTCATTCTTCCCATTCTCCGTACCGTTCCCCTCCCGATTCTTCTTCTTACTGTCGTCTTCTTCCTTGGTGGAACTTTCTAGCTCTACTTCTCCTTTTCCCACCAACGTGCCAATATTTACTGCAGACGGGCTTTTCCCAGAAAACCCTTCAGAATCCGAACCCAAGCCTAACATAGCAGTATTCCGAGGGTCCATCACAGGCGGAATATAAGCCGTCGGGTAATTTTAGGGAAGATTTATAGCGATATGTTCCACAGAAGAACTGTTCTACTACTGGCAGCCAGCATCTTTTACACTGTAGAAGGAAGACAGACAGAAGTAAACTTTGATTTTCTAGAGGAAATTAAGCGAATATTAAAAACAATCAGAAAGCAGACAATCGTATTTCAGACAAGCACAATTATGTAGCCAATGTTTCAAAACACCAACCCTTCCTGTAACCTACTACAAAAATACTATTTATCTGTAAAATCACTTTTATATGACAGGTGTAAATCAAAAGCACATGAATATTATAACTTCCAATTCATCCACGGGACACTTCAAATGATGGTTAAGGCTTTTAATATTGATCATCAAATTTTTTTTATTTTTTTATTTGAAATGAGAACCCATCTCCTAGCACTGACACTTTTAGTCCGGATCTTCTGAAACAGTTGCATCTAAGGAACGATGCAGCTAATGAAACCTATGATAAAGCATCCAAAATCCAGAGACAATACGATTTTAATCATCTGAGACACTAGGAAAGTTGAGCTTAACTGGAGTATGCATTGGTTTATGAACATGCCACAACATCTGCTTATTAGTTAAGGACTTTCCACAATTGAGGAAGAAGGGCGAGAGAGCAGAAAAAACACCCCACCAAATACATCCCCACACTAATTTGTACTTCCTGGAGCACAGGAGCAGAAAAATCCACACTTGTGTCACCAGAGATGCTGTTAGGTATATATAATTAACCTATTTATCATAAGATATTAGCAGGAACTTTTTTATCGTAACTAAAGCAAAAGTTGAATGGAATCCACTTGCTAACGCAAGCGGGTCAGATCCCTGGCTGGCGGCCGACTTGCGCAGCGTGCTCGCACGCTGACCACCACAGAGACGGACGCTGCTCTTGCCCCCGCTGCCAAAGAACAAACAAAATCTGTGTGCCCTGTCATAGTTTTATCCGTACAAACAAAAAATCAGACACAAATATGCTGTATTGATCATTGACTGATCCCCTGGAGGTCTTCAAGGCCAGGCTGGATGGGGCTTGGAGCAACCTGGTCTAGCGGGAGGTGTCCCTGCCCAGGGCAGGGGGCTGGAACTGGATGAGTTTTGAGGTCCTTTACAACCCAAACCATTCTGTGATAACTACTCATGAGGACAAATCACAGCTACCAAGGGGAAGCTAAACACACGCATTTCAGTATGGTCAGGTATTCCGAGTACGATGGAAGAGAAAGGACACAAGCAGTGTCTGCAGCTCTCCAAAGGGCTCTGTGCGCAGGACGAACAGGACCTCTTGGTGAAACGGGACAGCCACAAGGACACACACGATCCATACCACTGGAATGGTATCAGGTCGCTTTGAGGCTGCTATGGCTGCCCACTGCCAGATGCCCATCCACCCCGTGGATACGCACACCGAGCCACACCAGATCAAACCCTGTTAGCCTGAACCGCAGCTCGGGAGAGAAGTTCTCCCTTCTCAAGTTCCTGGAGCCAAACCAGAGCAATGCAGGTGGAAATGTTTCTTTTAGGGGCGCTGTATGCAGAAAGTGTTTAGGTATCTTCATCAATAAATATCTTAAACATTACTGAAAATGAAATATGTCAGAAAGAGTTCCGAAAAAATATCAGCGTACGGAAAGAGCGTCACAGGAACTTCACCAGAATGTTTTTCTGTTCTTATCTTCTACACAATTATTAAGGCTGAATTGTAAGGAATGCTATGAAAAAATGTCAATTGTTTCAGTGAACTCCAAAATGAGTTTCAATGAGCTCAGCAATTATTTATGACATTTGGCCTCCTGGCAGGTCAGCACATGCACGCTCGAGCCCATCAGCACACGGCAGGTTCCAAAACCATATGTCTCTTGTCCAGCGAATAATTCGAAACCCAGCAGTGAGGAGGCGGTGTTCTGCAGTGGCCCAGTAAACACGGGCACAGCGTAAAAAGGGGGAAGGATAAGGAATGTGAAAGGCGATACTGGGAGAGGACTAAGGCAACTGCAGCGGACACAGGTCGGAAGACAGATGCCAGGATTAGTGGGGACAGAAGAAACGCTGCCGAGAACACAAAATGCCAATCGTTAGGAAGCCAGACTTCGTTGGCTGCGTTCTCAGAGAAAACAATCTTATTTTCACGTCCTATGAAATCATTAAAATGTCATTATTAAAAAGGATTTCTATCTGCAGCTGTAACTTTTAAACTAAGAACATCCTGAAAAATCAAACCTGCTATTATTACTCATAAGACCAGAGGCAATTAGATAAAACCTCCACTTTACAACTAGAAAAAGTGGGTAGAGTAGTGTGACACAGGGGGCTAGAAGGCAAGTCAGTGACAGTTCATAGTTCAAGGCCCAATTTTCGGCCCGTTAGGCTACACCGTGTCACCAAAAAAGGGCTTTTCCATACATGCCGATGCACAAAGGAAAACTGGCCAGAAGTAAAATAATTTTTAGCTAATGCATGAATTTTTATTATTGAAGTTCAAGAAAAGGAGAAGATCCTACAGGCCACCATGCAACTCTCGAATCCATGTTCTCACAAATTTCTCCTTCTCTAGTGACTATGGTCCAGAACAGCTGCAACAGTCATTCGCTTCAGTCGTTTTCTTACAAATAAGATTAATTAATAAGCTTAAAATCTGAAACCAAATTAAATTGAAACAGCACCATCTATACTGCTGCACTTGGCTCCATACTTACTTAATAGAAGACTTTAGGTAAGTAATTACACTCATATACTGACCTTAAAAACTGCAAGACCAAGACAAAGCGCACATTGAGAATTGAAGAACCGTGTTAAAATCTTACTCTGGGATAACACAGAATCAGTAACTACTGTAGAAACAAAGTCACGGAATTGATGGGTCTCATAAACACATAGCAGGTCATTTTATTTATCCATTAATTCCTCTCTACACAGACAACAAAAATGCTAATCCTGGACCTAATCATCATTTTGCCTCGATCACTGCAATCTTCTCTCCGTCTTTCCAATTACCTCACTCTAATTCACAGAAAATGTGTCTGCCAATTTGATCGTTTTCATAACCGCGAACTGATTAAATCTCATCTCCCTGAATCCCAAGAATGCTGCTTCTTCCCTACCTCTACAAGTTCAAGCTTCCTGTCATTGCCTTCAAGGTGTGCCCAACTGTTCCTCGGTTCTTCACTTGTTCCCGTTCGTTAGCGTGTTCTGTTTCACCAGTGACAACCGTTACATCTGCTCTCTTTTATTTTTTTTTTCCCTTTTACTTAAGTAACACCATTGCTTTCTCTCTGCTACGCTTCACACTTTGTATGCCCCGCTTGCACCAGGATCTTTACCATTCTTCCTGCAGGTTGTGCCTTAAAATCTCCTTGTGGATGTCAATGCAAACGAGCAGCTGAATGACAACAGCCATACTTCAGAGGCAACTATAAAAGCTTGCGTGAATTTGCCCTGAAAACTCTGATTTGGTACTCTTAAGACCTAAAACTATCATATTTACCCACGTGATATAAGACACATATCTGTGTCTTTGCTTGCCACATTTGTTCCGCTAATCTGCAAGTCATATTGTTAATGATACTTTAGGCTTCTTCCATTCAGAAAAATGGACTATGGACTTAGAAGGTACCTGCTTTGATGATACCGACCCCTGGAAGAGATCTTGGCATGTCACCACTACAAAGACCTTTACAAGAAAAGCACTACATCCACCTGGTGCACCCCATAAGATTCATGTGAAACTAAAGCGGTGGAGCCTGATTGCCCATCCCACAATTAAGTATTTTCTAAGCTTGCACACCGTCATTTAACCACACTGCTTCAGAACTTCCAAGACTAGAAAGCACAGGTCTAATCAAGCAGCGTGGCACTTTACATCAGGCCAACAACTCCGCTCAGCAGGTCCTATCCCACCGCTCACATTTTGCAGACTCACAGCAGGTCTTTCCCCAGTAACACCAACATTTTTTACTTAAATGACTTTTTTTGGGGTGAAAGAAACTGCCTTTTCCCTGGGGACTCTATTCCAAGACCTAATGCACATTTTGCAATAACTTTCATCCATGGGATCTTAGACGAACATAGTTTTGCTACATTAAGAACCAGCCAGCATCAAATCTCCACACAGCTTTACAAATTATGATCAAGACATGTCCTAACTATCCCCCTGAGAAGCAAAACCCATCAAACTTCCAGTCTCTCGTCCAGTAGACTCTGTAGATCTCAAATCCCTCCTCTAATCGTTCCTCCCCAAAAAGATTAGTTGTGAAGCATTTCAACATCCATTTCAACACGTGCTACCTAGAAAAAAATGGTGTTCATTAATGATTTTTCTAATGCCATATACAGTTTTAACACCTATTATTCACTCTTATTCCCCTGTTGACATATCCAAAGTCCTTTTTGCCCATCATCTGCTAAGATTTCTATTCTTTTGATCCCCTCCTTTCCTGCAAAAAAATACCAAGGGTTTACTTCTGCTGCCAGCTCATACAAACATTTCCTCCTCTGCCCTCTTAGCAATATTAAATGAGATTTTTTTTTCCCTCTGTCCAATTTACTACATCGTCTTTATTTCTGCTACTTCTTTTGTTGACGAAAACATATTGTGATTTTGTATTTGGAAGGTGAGCATCTGCCTTTTGGTTCTTTCCATTGCTTCAGCTCCAGGGGACACTAAAAAAATTCATCCGAGTGTCTGAAATCCCAGAGCACTACTAGTAACTCTCTGGCCGAGAACACTGCCCTCTCATTCTTGTCTTCTTTCGTCTGTTATGGAAGACAGCTACCACACTCAGAAGTTCTTTCTCAAAAAGAGAATAAAACGTGTCATAAAAACCCCACTGTATTTCTCCACACCACATATCCCAAGCAGCAACGCGGACCATAGGAGGTCACCAAAATAGAAGTTCAAGGACCTTGGATTACCTACGCGAATATTTTTTAAACATCTAATGCCTTCCAATGTTTTTTTTCTGGAAAAAACCCCTCTTTTATACCCACCTATAAAAGATAAGGTAAGGGGGACATAGGAAACCTTTAACTCCTGATATAATGTGCAAACAATGCCTTTGCCTATGCCAAAAATACCCCAGTGCTAGGATGGCCATGCACCCACATGAGCCATGCTGCACGACAAGTAATGCTGTGATACGGAAAATCAGGAAAAAATACAGATTCTGCTTTCACAAAATAATCACATTAGGTGATATGTAGATATCAGGTGGTTTTTTTTCTTTTGGAAAGCTGTGAGGTGAAACACATGACCTCACTGAAGTGGAAGAAATGCGTCCACAATGGCAAAAGTCAACCTCTTGCTAATTAATTTTCTTTAAAAAAAAGTCAACAACCCATTTGACAACAATACCTGTTAAAAATAACTGTAATTCAGTAACCATATGGGCTATTTCCATTTTTCTCTTGTGACAACAGCATTATAATTCACATCAATAAGCCTGTCTCTTGCTCCAAGGGTTTAAACTGGTTTTTTCTATCCTCAAGGACAGTTTAAACTTCTGAAAACAACTGAAAACAAGCATCTTTTTGTAAATTATGACTCAAATTATTTTACTGTTTACTATCCCTCAAACATTAAGCACTTTCTAGATGACTGATGACTGCCTGCAGCAATCAAACGCAACCGAAGTCAAAAGAGAAGTTCCGATAGTTTTGTCTTTAAAACCAAGATGTACTTAGACCCCCTCAAAATGAAATAAAAAAATCTTACACTCTTACACAGTTTAGAAATGCTGCTGAAGCTTTAATTTTCGAGTAAGAATGCTTCTTAAGAACTCAAGTAGGCAGACAGATGATGGTTTTAGAGCCCATCTCTACCCATATGTTCAACCAGCTGCTAGAACTTCCCCATTCACGCAGAGGCAGGAGCAGCAGGGATGGTCCCAAGGTCCTCAAGGATGACCACACAAAACACGTATCTTTCAGGATTCACACCAAAAACCCCAACGTTCTTGGAAAACACTGCTTTTGCAGGTACAACCTTCCTCAATGCAAGGAAGACAATCAAAGTAAACAACAAAAGATGCAAAAAAGATACACGCTGTTGCTGAAAATGAAAACTAAGTCGATTTAAACGTACGAACGTAAAGTTGCAGATTTCTAGCAACACTCACCCCGCACTCCCCGCTCCCCAAAGCTCTCCTAACAAGACTGGAAAGCCAATGTCGGAACCCACTACCTCCAGTTTCCCTTTCTGGCTCCTGACAACACACAACCACCAGGAGAGCAAACGCGTGTCCTGAGGCTATCTGATGGAAACCCACATTCCAAGCAGCTCCTAGTTCTCTGCTAGGTAATTAACAGGGTGAAAGAACCACAAACCAAAGGCACAAAGCAGGAGTTAGAAAGCCAGGAGAGTATCTAACAGAAAGAAAAGGACAGCAACTCATTTTGGCTTCTGATCTGAAAGATAGGTAAGGCTAAAATACATCAGGCTCAATGATCTAATCCCAAATTATCAGCCAGTAAAACCAAAATTGGACTGAAAATCCAATGAAAGTAAAATATCTGAAGTATGTTTTTTGAGGGGAGAATTGCAAGCGGGAAAGTCCACCCGCC
>VXBO01001339.1:2604-14510 GCA_013400135.1 Rhinoptilus africanus | reverse complement strand
CCTTTCTCTGGTGCCCCGTTTCTAGATGCGGCCGAGGGGTGCGCTTTGTCCCGTTCCCTCGGCCCCGTGTGTGCCGGGAGAGAGGGGGGGGCCGTGGGGAGCACGTGGGGCGGGAGCCGGGGACAAGGCCCGGGGACGGGTCCCGGCGCGGCGGCGGGTGTGGGGACATCGGCCGCCCGCAGCCAGCGCCGGGCTGTGCCCCTCTCCCGGGTTTCTGCCGCTCCTAGTAAACATGTAGACAGCGAGCAACCAGAAATGTGGTTTTAATTTATTCTGGAGGGGTGAGGGTTACTTAAGTAACTCTGCAAATGTAGCTTTCAGGGGTCTTTGCGTGATTTTTACTGGCAAGTTACATTCAGGTCTACAAGTCCTTTCCTAAAGACCACAAGCGTGTCTAAGTATTTGTTCTGGAACGGAGCGGAATTGGACAGGTCCTTAACCCGATCCAGGTACAAATCAGTGAAATGGCCGCAGTTTTAATCCGCCTTTATACAGAAGCTCCTCTCCCATCCACAGACAAACCCTGGAGAAGAACCCCTACAACTTGGGTTAACGTAGCCATTCGAGAACTCTGTCAGAGGTGCCCAAAATAAACAGAAGTGTTCAGATTTTTGTGACTCCTTGATTTTACTACTTGCGTTTGAGAAAACAGCTTTTCCATCCCTACTTTTTTTACTGTTAAAACTGTGATTTGAAATGAATGGGATACATTCTCACATGGGACAGAATTTCTCCTGCCTTTTCTGCTGTACCTGCAAGCATGGCAAAGTAAAATGGCTAAAAAAGCCTCCACAAGCTGATACCTTCAATTATTCTTGTAATAGCAAAACGGGGGCTTAGTTTTCAACTATGTGTTGTGCACTGATGGTTAGAGGAAAGAATGTAAAGCATCTTTACAAAATTAACGCCCTTCAGCGTGGAGTTATTTTCTCATTCCATGCAGTGACAGTTGCAAGTGCCGTTCTATGCAGTTAAATCATCTTCCTCTTAGCGTTAACACTGTGGTTACCCACCGATTCCGCTAAGATGGCTATTCCTCCTAAGGAATTACAAAGTAATTATCTCGCTTTGAATGCGTTGTGGAACTTATTGTGACCAAGAATTCCCAAAGGATCTTTGTTGGGTGGTGTTGTTTATTTTCTCCTAAGGAGGTGGTATGAAGGCGGCCTTGAATGCCAGCAGGGGTGACAGATTTAACTGATTTACTTACATTTTTGCCTTTATTTTTGCATCACAATTGCTCGAGTGTTTTGGTTTGGGTTTTTTCTCCTGTTGCAATCAAAGGTGGCTGAGCAGTAGTTATTAATGTAGGATTAGGCTGTAGCCGGAAACGCAGAAGTCTCAGCATTATTCCAGTTATTCAGTCTCTGCGTTATTCCAGTTTCTTCAAAATAATCACTGGGTAGCCCTTGCTCTTCCATCTCTGAACAACTGCAGTCAAAATAGATGCCCTTCCCCAATAAAAGAATCTGTCCTCCTCACTAGATGAATGAAATATCTTTACTTACGGAGGAAGTTATTTTGTAAAGGTCTCTCTGAAAAAAAGCGATGTAATTAGTGGAATATTTTTTATTAGGCGAATGATGCTGATTACCAGTAGTCACCTGTGTTGCTGCAGAGCATTCTGAGGGTTGGTCTGAAATCGTTGGGTGCCTAGAATTTAAGCTTTTTGGACAGGAACAGTTCTCTCCTAGAGTAAGATATATTAAACATAATAAATAAAAAAACCCTAAAAAAATCCAATTCTGTCTCTGCAGAAAAAATGCTGAGAAGTCTGAAAGGACTTGTTTACCATCCTCTAAAGGTAAGTCCTGTAATAGCCTGATGCTGCTTCCAGTATTTCAGCTGTCCTGTGAACTGGAATGACAATTTACAACTGTAAAAAGTGAGAGTTGTCTTAACGTTCATCATCTAAAAACGTGGTACCTCCTGTAAGCCGGTTGTGTAAACTCCCAGTATGGGCAAGGAGACAGCGTGTGGGTGTTACGTCTTCTGCATTTCTTCCCGTTGGTGGGAGAGAGAGCGAGAACATGCGGGCAAGCCTGGATAGTCGGCTTAAATGAGACATTTGTTAGAAGACTAAAGCTTAGCATTCTGCGGTGTCCAGAATGCTGAAATCACACATCTTCCGTGCAAGTGTTTCTCAGAAAACAGAGAGTCTGCTTGCGCTGCTCTGCTGGGAAGGAAGCAGCCCGTTACACAGAACCACCGCCAGCCTTTTACGAAGCCTGTGGCGCTGGGGGGAAGATGATTTTGCCAAAGATGGCTCAGTGCTTCCGGCGGGTGTAGTAATACGTGTTAATAGTAGCTCTGCCACAACCCCACAGCAGCACTATGTTATCAGTAAAGCCTCCTTATATTATAGACAGCGTCACGAGTTAATGTTGCAGATCTGGAATGACTTCCTAACAGTAAGGAATTTCAGTTGGTTTGTTTGCTCTGGGCTTCCAAATGTTTTTTCACTAGCACGTAGTGCTGTGCAGCCATTTGAGAAGGATGACTGTGTAACTGCTTGTTTCCAGAGACGAGGCTCCGGTCGTGCAGTACTGTTCTTATGATGGCAGCCTTTATGAAATAAACAGTCTTTTCTAGAGACTAAGATACGTGGAAACATGTAGGAACAGCTCCACCTTACGGCACATGACTTTGTGATTAATCTCCATGTACCACGTGATGGTTTGCTGCCATTTCAGGGATCTGAGTTAGACTCCTCTGCCCTTTGGCAGACAGAAACTTACTGTAAAATCCACTCTGTGCCCTGAGGATAAACTGCGTTAAAAGATGTGAAAACCTGAGAACCTCGTGAACACGTGAGGATTTACTACGCAGAGGTTCTGCAGTGAGCCAGAAAGGCACACAGATGTGTTTCTGGCATTCCGCGTGAAGCCAAGGGGATCAGTGATAAGCCACTGTCTTTTGTTCAGGAGGAGGGACCAAGTGGCACCTTGCTACCATAAAGTCAGGATATATAATGCATTAGCAGCGGTATTCTGTAGCCTGTTAAAAATGCAGATTCACTTCTGCATGAATTTTGTAAATGGAAACGCAGTAATTCCAAAAAGGCAAGTCTGTATCTCTCAAATTCAGGATCTTGTGTTGATTTTGTAGCGCTTCTGAGAGCTAGGAAGGATTTCACTCAGAAGCTGCTTCTACAGCCCAGCGCAAGCTTCAGTCCACAAAGGAAAAGTTCCAAAGCGTTACAAGGCTACGCAGTGATTTTGAGGAAGACGTAGCATGCTAAGGCTCAGAGAAGTGACGTTCTAAAACAGTATCCTTCCGGGAGGAAGATGTAGTAATTTAAAGATGTGATGTGGTCTGTTGGTGGAAAAACAGAAATTCTGTGTGCTTGGCTGCAAGAACAGAGAACTTCAGCTTGAAGAAGAGAAGGCTTCGTGGAGACCTTATAGCAGCTTTCCAGTACCTAAAGGGGGCTTATGGGAAAGCTGGGGGGGGACTCTTTATCAGGGAGTGTGATGATAGGATAAGGAATAACGTTTTCAAACTGAAAGAGGGGAGATTTAGATGAGATATTAGGAAGAAATTCTTGGCTGTGAGGGGGGTGAGCCCCTGGCGCAGGTTGCCCAGAGAAGCTGTGGCTGCCCCATCCCTGGAGGGGTTCAAGGCCAGGTTGGACAGGGCTTGGAGCAACCTGGGCTGGTGGGGGGTGTCCCTGCCCAGGGCAGGGGGTGGGACGGGATGGGCTTTAAGGCCTCTTCCAACCCAAATCAGTCTGTGATTCTATGACTTGACTTCAAGACAAAGTCCATGCCACACTTGCATCCTGTCTTACTGTGCTGTCTCCTGCTCCCTTCAGAGAACTTACTAGGACTTTTGCACCATAGAGAATCCAGCTCCTGCTGATCTGCTGAGATTGTGCTTTTAAAAAAGTGTGTTGGTAATACGGGTTTGACTGAGTATCATTCAGCTAAAGTCTTAAGCTGTATGTAGGTACGCTTAAAAACAGAGCACATTCGGAGCAAGAAGTTAATCCTGGCTTAATTTTCATTCACCGTTACGCAGCTCAGGGACAAGGGTTCCTGTGGCACTCCGGAGAGGGGATACCCACCGAGCAGTAAGTTGCCTTTTCTTGTAAGTGAGCAAAGCTCACAGCCTCAAGACGTTCACTTGAGATTTGAGGAGGAGGGAATGTGGGATGTTCAAAGAAAATGAGAGGGACTATGATTCCAGGCCACGAATGACCTAGATCTGACACTTTCTAGGTGAACAGGGAACAATAGTTGTATGCTCCAACTCATGAATAGCTAGTTATTCATGTATTAAATTAGCACTTTAGTGCCTTAATCTAGGCTGTAAATTAAGTTGCTTTTGTGGACTTAAAACTAAACACAGCCAAATAAGGCATCCTGATTCATCGTTCGGATTTCAGGAGGAAAAGAACATTGTAGGAACAAGAGAAGAATGTGAGTATTTAGGGATCTTCTGTATTTACGCTGCAGCAGTTTGTTATATAGGTGTCTAGCATGGAGTACAAACCGCTTTAATTCCTTCCCTAAAAGGGGGGTGAGTGCTGAAATGCTGATTCAGGAGTCCGTTGCGTGTTTAACGTGGGGTGTGGGGTAATCCAACATTACACTTTCTTCTGAGCCCTTGTGGCTTTCAGATGACCCCCTGAGGAAGAGGCGGATGACAGCGGGATTGCATCATGCCATGGGGAACTGAAACAGCTGCTCCTGTCTCTAAACTTTAGTTTATGGCTATTCTCATCTCTGTAGGCAGACGAAATAGGAAACTGCTTGCTGTGTTTACGGTTGGAGCCTGCAACTGTTGCAGTCAGTAATTTGAAGGGTGGCTTTCAGTTTTGCTTGCTTTGGTCGCCGCCTCTGTTTGGAGCACACGCTTTTTTAATTCATTGACAAATGCTTATATTTTCTTTTCACCATAACGTAATAAAAGGCCTGTCCTTCTACGACTCACTTTCTTGCCTATTTTGGCTAGGCTTTACAGGCGTGCTTCAGCACTCTGTCTCTGGAAAAAAAGAATTAATCGGTTTAGCTGGCTGTATCCGTTTCTCAGCCACGGCTGTGTTATAATCAAAGAGTCTGTATGCAGGGACATGGGTAGAAAAGTCAGTGCAGGGAATGTAATTATAAATATCAAATAGCGGGCAGCACTGCGCTAATCCCTCGATAATTTGTGTGGTTGTGGATTACTAGACAGCTTGAATTTTCAAGGTGCTAGCTACTATTCATCAGCGTGAGCAGAAACGTGGTGGGAAGGTCCCAGCAATGAAGACCTTCGTGGCTGTACTTGTGCTTTTCAGCAATCCTGAAGGTGGTGCCTCTTCCAGGTACAGCGCTTGGCTCCCTGGCTGATTTACCGTGGTAACCAACTGAAGTGAATGGAAAAGCTTTAGAAGAAGGCATCTAAATGTGAAATGGAGTTCTAAAGCCTATGTTTTTTCACGACGAATTTACATTCTAGTGATGATTTTTTATTCTAACAGCAGAGAATTCTATTCTGTATTGCGTGCTACCTTGACCCAATCATACTGTGCATGCAACGAGTGTACAAAACGAACTACTGACTGGATATCTTACCAGTAATCTTTTTTTTTGTTTGTTGCCTGTTTGCCTTTTTGTTTCCACAGTTGGACCATGGGTATGCCCTCCATACCGCAGCCAAGGATTGCTTAAGTTGCGTTGTCAGCCAGGATGTCCAAACACTGGCAGGAAGACCAAGAGCAGTTTTCTGCACAAGCGAGAATGACCCGGTGAGTTACTGCCCCTCTTGTTACTGTCAGACAGCAAGTGCCTAAACTCCACCAGTCTCCCTGTGGACGTGCTGGAGCTTACTGGGATCACATTGTCCTAGTAAACGGAAGGGAAGGGAGTGCCTGGGCCTAATAACAGGTACCTGGACGATGATTCCCAGGGCAGGGGAGAAGAGGCCGTGGCTGTGCAGTGCCCCTGCCTGGGTTTGAACAGGACAGGGCTGCTCCTCTGCCTGAAAGCTCCTGGGAATAAGTATCGATTCCTTTGCTGTAGTTGCACGGGCGAGATAAACTGTGTATTGTAGAAGCTCAGATGTGGCTTAGCTTGTCATCAGACACCATTCATTTCGACTCCAGGGTTATTCTTCCCTGACTAACTTCCCCAAATTGGCTATGAAGGAGGATAAAAAACACACCCCGGATGACCTCAGCACAGCACAGCTCTCCAGCATCATAATTCCAGCCTCACACTCTCCGTCTCAAGCACAGAATGAAGTGGAATAAATGAATGGAATAAGCCTTTGAGGTGCTTTTCTACTGCCTCTGTAATTGGAGTCTTTCAATACCGATTCCTCTGGGGTCTCTATGGAAACAGCAGCATGCAGATGATCTTACTCACGTGATGTGAGTGTCTCTATAGATCGCACAGAAGAGTCCAGATGGCAAGGATTGTCCCCACTGTCCTGTGCCTACCATTTACGTTGCCAGGCAACTGGCTTTGGCATTCTGACTTCATGTGCCTGATGTTTGGCGACAACCGCCATTGCTTATTAATTTATCAGATCAGCATTTCTCAGGCTTGCTGTATTGCAGATTGCTTGTTGCGGCAGAGAGGTTCTGCTGGCTCGCTTCATCAGCAAACCTGATAGCTCTGACTGCACCCGTACTTGTGCACCCTAAAGTCCCATTAAAAATGGATTAAGAAGACCAGATGAAAACTGAATTTTTAATACAACTTAGCTTTTATATACCTTTCCATTAGCAAAACTCAAAGTGACTAAACATGAGGATAAAGATACTGACCCACTTTACAGACGCAGGAGCTGAAGTGTGAAGGAATTTAACCAAGGTTGTGCAGCAAGTCAGTGATGAAACTGAGAATGAAAGTGGTCTCTGGAGTACTAGCCTTGTGTTCGAGTCCATAGATAACACTGCTGTGCAGAAACACAGGTGCTGTTAGTCTGTGTCCAACGCATGCAGGAAAGCTCTAGGGAATCCAGCCCAGAGTTTGAAATCCAGCTCTGCTTGGAAAAAGCCTGCTTGAATCTCCCAGGCTCCCGTCTCCAGAAATAAGAGCTATCAGACTTTCCCGAATGTTACAGTTTGCGTTTTCCCTTCCCAGGCCAACCACACAGAGCGCCACGAGGGTCGCCATTACAGCATTCCGCTCGAGGAGGTGAAAGCTGTGTTTCCACACGGACTGCCCCATCGCTTCCAGCAGCAGGTACTTTATGGTAGAGCTGATTTGTAGGGAGTGGACTGGTGTGTGGGAAGACCCGGATCCATCGGGTGACCACAGTACTTTCCTGTTGGAGTAAGGGAGGTTGATGTGCTGCGAGAATGCAATTGGTTCTGGTCCTTACTGCTATTTTCTACACCTAAAAGATATGAGTCAGTCTAACCAGAAGAGTCAGAAGGATGCAAGGATTCCACTTTAGGCAGTATTCTATTGAATATTTTTAATTTCTGAGTACATAATGGATTACAGAAATATTTTCCACAGTTACATTTCTATATGAAATGGGCAATCTCATAAGTTCGTATCAGTAGCAAAAAAATCCTGCCTCTTGATGTCTGTTGCGGGACGGATCATGCTGTGGCTGGATCAGGCTTCGCAAGCAGCTAACGCAGACTGTGTGCCTGAGTTTGGGAACAGACCTCTTATCTCTGAGTTCATCACTCTCAGCGGCCAAGTTGTGATTCATTGCCAGGCGGGTTGGCCTCCCCTCCATCCCTGAGGACATGATGGAACAGCTAATGCTGGAAACCATTTCCAGGCACAAAACGGACAAGAAAGTCATCAGGGGTAGTCAGCACGGCTTCACCAAGGGCAAGTCACGCTTGAAACCTGGTAGACTTTTCTGATGACCTGACTGGCCTGGGAGAGGAGGGGAGAGCAGTGGACACTCAGGCCCCGCACAGTAACGGTTAGAGACGGAGTCATGCCAGGGACAGCAGTGGTGTGCCAGCACCTGGCAGCTTCTTCATGTTTTGTTCCTTTTCCCAGATTAAGACCTTCAACGAAGCCTGCCTGATGGTGCGAAAACCAGCTCTAGAACTTTTCACTTACCTGAAAAGCTCCAACTTTGCGCACCCAGCTGTCCGATACGTGATCTGTATCTTTTACCGCTTACTCGATGGTAGAATTCCAGTTAAATACAAGCAGCTGATGTTCTGATCCAGTGCTGACCCCCGTGGTTTCCTCATCAGGAGGAGGTTCTGCCTTCTCCTGTCTGTTGTCGGCAAAGCTAGTCTGAGAAGTTCATGAAGCTTGTCTACTTTTATTCTAAGCCAGATTTGGCTTGTGGCACAGACCTACAAACAGGGCTGTCAGCACAACTATGGGAATGGGAATGGGAATGATCAGCCCTGATGTCACGGGGTGGGGGGAGAAGGAACTCTTTCAGCAGGTTTGCTGCTGAACAAAAGCATGATGGAATGCCACCCTTGCTTTTACCACCCCTGAACTTCCTTTATGCCTTTTGCAAAAAGAATTACAGTCAAGTAGAAATGTGGTTTTTTTCGGAGACTTTCCTTGACAAGTCCGTGTTGGAGATGGTGAGAAAGGAACGGGGAAAACCATGACGCTGTGTCACGTGGTCCACTACTGCGCGAGGCAAGGCTGGCTGGTGCTGCACGTCCCAGACGGTACGGCCACCGATGCTCTCGGTGTTACTACATCACATACACCCGCTGATCCGCCAGGTGCTGCTTCAGGAGAAAGAACCTCTGTTTTTCCATAGTGGAGAAGGCTTATAAAGCACAACCCCCCCGCCTGGACGCGTTCCTGTGCCACCTGCTCCAAGGTGGCCCTGCTCTGGCAGGGGGGTTGGACTAGATGGTCTCCAGAGGTCCCTGCCAACCCTATGATTCTATGAAAATAAAGTAGAACATAATTACAGTTGTTTTCACACGCTCTCACATGTTTATTATAGTCAGTCTTTTGTGCCCCACTGTTAAGGAGTGTGACGAGGGACACGCTGCGTGCGGGTCTGCACGACCTCCCTCTCAAGGGCAAGTCTTCTCCACTAAGGATGGTAAGACTTTTCTTACAAGTGCAGCAGAATAAGGATGAGAGATACAAACACACCCCAGCTCCCCAACTCACGCCATTATTTTGCCTTAAAATAAGCAACTGTGTTATTTTGCTTACAGCTCATCTCTGGGTGAAGAACTGCAGGGAGCTGATGCAGTCTTCCTATAACAAAGAACGGCTTGACCAGCCTTTGCAAGCATCTTTCTGGCTGAAGAACTTCAAAACCTCGAACGAGCGCTTCCTAAAAGAGGTTTGTAGAGCCTGGCAGGCTCCCTCTCAGGGACTGCACTTTCACGTGCCTACTGTCGTCGAGCACCTTGATGCAAATGCGAGGTTTGCTCATTTTCGAGAAATGCTTCGTGTATTATTGCATACAAACCCTACCCTTTGCTGGAATTCACTTTTTTGTAGAAAAAGGACTTTAAATCCCCCTTGTGGGGGTGGCTGTTTGCAATGAATACGTCTCCCGGGTTCTGCGCTAGTCTTTAACGCTGGCAAAGAACCAGGAATCTTGCTATCCAGACTTCCCTAGCTGCCTGTGCACCGTTTAGTTCCCAATCTAATCACAGTTCTCTTACCGCAGATAAAAACACAAAAAAAATACGTGTGGGGCAAACGTGAAAGCACCGAGGCAGGCAGACCGCTGGGTGAAGTGGTGGAGCAGGTAAGGGATAACAACTGCTTCTGGCTTTGTCTCTCCTTTTCTTGAAGATCTCCTCATTGTGCGTGGAGAACAAATCGCTTCTAAAGGTCTTACAAATCGGAGTTCTAGGAAATGGAAGGCATTTCCCTATCAACAAGGTGGCTGCAAAAAATGTTGTGGAAGATGCCATGGAGGTTGTACAGAGCACGTGGGTAGAAGCAAAACTTAGAATTTGAAAGTTCCTACGTCTTTGATGCCCGTACCTTAGACCAGATTGCTCCTTTGAAAGGAACAGACAGACTCTTCACCGTTGTTTTATCTTCTTTCCCCCTTAGAAAGGGCAGACAGTGCCCAAAGTTGCCAGCGTTGTATATCAGCCAGAAAACCAAGCTGAATTATGTGCCTTTTCCTATTTGCAGGGCTTAGCTCGCGTGAGAAGTGCCAGCGATGCTGTAGGGGTTGTGCTGAAAGAGATCAAGCAGCAATGTCGTCTTGGCTCATTCCGACTTCTCGTGGCAGTGGACGGTGTCAATGCGCTCTGGGGAAGGACCACATTAAAGAAGGAAGACAAAAGCCCCGTAAGCAGTGACCTGCTGTGATATTTCTGCATTCCTCCTGCAAGGGAGAGCAGGGGAGGGCGTTTTGTTCATTTTTAAGTTCTGTAGTAATCCCTGAAAGACCTACGTTTGGCTTTGCAAGCTTTGAGGGACCTGCAAAATTCCTATTATAATTTAGACAATTTTTTACAAAAGAAAGTTCTCTCAGTAATAGAAAAGTGCATCTACATCTCGGTACAGCAGGAAAGGTTTGGGCATTTCCCTGTGTAAAGTTACCAAAGCTGAATGCCGCAAAGAAATGCATGCATCTAAAGGATGCAAATGATCCTCCCAGTGTGATTTAAAGGAGGGGAGGGAAATTTACGTCTCGGATAGAGACTGCTGGCAAAAAAAGTGATACAGACAATCTTCCCCAGGTTTCTCCAGAGGAGCTGACGCTTGTGTACAATCTAAGGAAGATGATGATGAATGATTGGGTGAGTTCGGTCTGTACGTTTGGGGGGTGTTAACTCTCAGCAGTTACAGCTGCCTGCTGATAAGCGCTAAGGTCCCGCTGCTCCTTCAGCGAAGGAGAGATGAGCACAGCGCACAGGTGAGGGGCAGGCTCTCATCAGAGCTTCTGACATGGCCTGAAGAGAATAAGAGCAGGTCGAATGCGTAACAATGCTTCTCTCGATTGCCGTGCCAAACTCCTCCTGAGCTAGAGGTGTTCCGTAACGCTCAGGACACTTTGGTTTATGATTTTTTGAACTAATGAGAACTTTTAGTTTCTAAGTGTTTTGCTTTGAGTTCAGCTCCCTCTGCTGCATTTTCAATCCCCCGAATGCTAGTGTCTCTAACAGGTAGACTTTAGATTTAAAAGGATATAGAAAAGCCCTTTTTAAAGTTGCTTCAGTAGAAAGCCATTTCTAGGTAAGAATGCCACGTTTAAGTGCCAGCCCTGGAAACAGCAGCCACGTGTTCCCCGTGCTGCCCGTGTAGGTGGAGCAGCCGGGGTAGCACAGGGAGGAGCAGTACAAGTCCATCGTACAGAATTTTGGAATTGAAGAGAGGGAGATCCCTCGCTTGTTTCAAATCGATCCATGCCGAGTTCACCCATGCTGCGTGTGCCGCCTAAAGGGTTTCTAATCTCCCTTTCAGAACGGAGGTGCTATCGTGGCAACCCTCAGCCAGACCGGCTCGCTCTTCAAACCCAGTTCTGCCTATTTGCCCCAGCAGTTGCTGGGAAAGGTGGGTCACAGGCCCTTTATTTTTCCCCCTTCCACACTGGGAAACAAACAGAAATCCTGGTTTGGGAACTGCCATCTGAACATGAGCCAGCGGAGTGTCCCGGTGGCTAAGAAGGCCAACAGCATCCTNAAGAAGTCCACCAGCATCCTGGCCTGTGCCAGCACTAGTGTGGCCAGCGGGAGTTGGGGCAGTGCCCCTCCCCCTGTCCTGGGCACCGGTGAGGCCCCACCTCGGGTGCTGTGCCCAGTTTTGGGCCCCTCACCACAAAAAAGACACCGAGGGTCTGGAGCGGGTCCAGAGAAGGGCAACGGAGCTGGTGAGGGGTCTGGAGCAGGAGTCTGGTGAGAAGCGGCTGGGGGAGCTGGGGGGGATCAGCCTGGAGAGAAGGGGGCTGAGGGGAGACCTTCTCGCTCTCTGCAACCCCCTGAAAGGAGGGGGGAGCCAGGGGGGGTCGGGCTCTTCTCACAAGGAACAGGCCATGGGACAAGA
>VXBO01001338.1:2227-12884 GCA_013400135.1 Rhinoptilus africanus | reverse complement strand
TTGGCACCGTGTGCCGGCGGCGGGGCGGGAGGCGCGGCGGCACGGCGTCCCGGTGGAGGGGGCGGCGGGGCAGACGAGCTGTGCTTCATGCCGGTGCTGCCAGTGGTGTTGGGCCGGGAGAGGTCCGGCAGGGAGGGCCTCTGTGTGCGTGGCAACTCCGGGGGAGAGCCCCGACTGTTGTCACCATCATCTTGAGGTCGGCTGTTGCTGGCCGGCACCGGGGGCCTGGGGGCGGCTGCTCTGGTGCCGGGGACTTGCAGGGTTTGCTTATTGGAGCTGTCTGCAGTGAAGGAAAGAAGCAAGAGTGAGCGGCCAGGCTCGGCACCGGCCGGGAGACAGCGAGAGCGACGTGCTTCATCCCCGAGCCTGCGCAGAGCCAGGGCAGCCTGCCCGCTTGGCCGAGCGGGGCCAGACCGCGGGGAACGCTGTCTGGCACAGGCAGGGAGCTGGCACCGTGCTCAGCCACACACGGCTCCTCTCTCACCACCGCTATTCGCTCTCTGGCTGGCTGGAAGGCAGGCTGCCACAGAAAATAGCAGAGAGAAACGTTCAGCAACACACGCGACTCTCAGGCCCTCCAAGGAGGTTTGTGTCGTGGGATGCTGCGGCACAGAGAGAGCGCAGCTTTCCTGCGGCCACGCGTGGGGTGCTGATCTGGGGTTCCTGCCTCCAACCAGCTGAAATCCCCAGGCAAACATGGCAAGATCCTCAATCCCCACCTGCTCGGGGACCTCCCCAGGGAACCCCCGGGCAAACCGCAGTCAGACGGCCATTACCTGAGCTGTCCTTCGCTCCCACAGGTCTGAGCTTGGGCACGCCGCCTTGGAAGAGGCCACCCTTTGGCTGGATCGCGGCTGAGCTAGAGCCGTAGCTGCCGCCGCCACTGCCCTTGGGTTCTGAAATGAAAGAGGCAGAGAGGTTAAGGCTGGTATTACCAGCTCCTCTAATGAGGAGCCGCTGGAAACCAGATGGGCGGGAGCCCAGAAGCCATCCTGAAGGGCACAGCAGCACCCAGCGTGGGGCTGAGTGTCTCCCAGGGACATGCCAGGCGGCTACTCACTCTCTAGGATCGGTGCGCTCCGGTCATTGATTTGCGTCACTTTCTTTAGCTTGGTCCCTTTACAGATGTCCTGCAGGAGAGCCCCGCGGCCCCGCTGCTCCTCTCGGCTCAGTTTCGGCGGCTCTGTGTTCGCCTGGAGACAACCAGCAGCTCAGCCGGAGCTTGTCTGTACGCACGGACACCCCCATCCACAGAGCAGGCACAGCCCGATCCCACCTTCCCGCTTCTCCTCCACCAAACCCAGAGGCCCCCCACCCCCTGCCAGTAAACAGCCTCCTCCAGGGGCTCTCTGCAGAGGGAGCGATGGGGCTGCCCCAGGGGGTCCCGCTGCTGCTCTACAGGTGAGGCTGAGACCCCGTCCCACCTAGCCCCGAGGCCCAGCTCAGTTACAGCCACGTGCCAGCCCCTCTGCTCTCCCCCCTGAGCCATCGTGCAGCAGAAGACACTAATGCAAAGAAAATCCACGAGCAGCCCCTTCCATGGACAGAGTCTGCTGCAAGGGAAACTGAGGCACAGCCCAGGGGTCACCTGAAGCTCTCGTAGGCTGGACTCGAGGAGGTCCAGAGACAATGCGGGTGCCCCTGGCAAGCAGCACCCTGAGGAGCCAGGCCAACTCCCCGCCCCACAACCAGGCGGGCCAGCGGGCGGCTCCCTACCTGACTGAAGGTGGGAGGCGGTGGGGGGCCAGGCGGCGGTGGCAGCGGGGGAGGAGGGATCGGCATCCTGGCCCAGCTCCTGGCGGCTCCGGCTGCTCAGTGCTGGGGGCAAGCCTGGTCACTCATGCCTGCGGGAAGGAAGGAAGTGGTCAGGGGCTGGAGGGGAAAGCCGGTGAGCAGGTCACAGAGAAACACAGCCCCAGGCTACCATGCTAGTGCCCTGTGCCTGGAGCTCCTCAAGCGGGGCAGAGGCTGGGGCTGCCCTCTCCCAGCTGGCTCCAAAGGGCCACCAGGTTCTCCCAACACCCTGGAGAAGCGTGTCCCAGAGGTGGGAGCCAGCAGGACCCACCACGCCAAATCACCAGGGCCCCCACCCCAGCACAGAGTCTGCAGCTGAAACCCAGGACGTTTTTCACGCAACCGCCTCGCTCAGCAGAGAAAACCCGGCCAAGCTAATCCTGCGCCATCAATTCAGCTCCTTTATCTGCAGCCGGAGGCTGCTCACGTGGAAGTGCGACAGGAGCCGAAAGCCTCCAGCCCGTCAGCAGGCACCGCGGCCAGCCCTGGCACGCGTCCCCAGCAGGCCCCTCCAGCCACGGCCGCCGTTAGATCTGCCAGACGGATCACCGAGCAAAGGCAGACGAAGCGGCGCGGTGCTGTCCTGTGGCTTGCGCAAGGGGAGACGCTCCCGTCCCCGAGCAGCTCTGACAGATAAAGCAGATTTTCCAAACCACTCGGATCTCACGTCGATAACCTCCCAACACTCTGAAGGCTGGCTGCCCCCACTCCATTTCCACCACTCCAAAGCCCCCCATGAAGCTGCCCAAGCAGGCAGCGAAACAAGCCTTCCAACATCGATCCGATGACTTTTTCGATCCGCCTCATCACACGCCCAAAATGAATCCGTCCCGCACCAGGGCTCACCTACAACGGCTCCCAGCCCGCACAGCGCTTCGCCGGTGGGGCTCCACGGAGCCCGGCAGGTCTGCTCGGCACCGGAGACTGAGCACAGAGGAAACGGGAACAGGAAGATGAGCCTGAATCACTGGGCGATCACAGGACGGGCCCCTGGCAAGCTCGTGCCTCTGACAGCAGCACAGGTAAGGCTGTCCCGGTCTCACCGGCTCAGGGAATAGGAATGTGGTGACTGGAGGCCTTGCTTGCCACCCTGGGAGTTTCGGGTGCTGGGGGCAGATTGAGAGGCAGGGGATAAATGCCCCTCTCCAGGCCACACACCTCTTTGCTCCCAGGAAAACCAGTTCATTAACCGGAGCCAGGCCAACTCCCCGCAAAGGAGGGGACCACAATGCCAACGCCAGGTAAGAACCCGATAGTTTCACACCTTAAGTTTCCGACTTCTGATCCCCAACCTCCAGGGCAAGCGACCAGAGTGGTCACAGATCCATCCACCGTGACAGTGAAAGTTTCCTTACGACCCAGGCAGTGAAACCCAGGTGCCCACGACCTTCGAAATGGTTTGTATCAGGTATTAAAATCCAGATCCCTTCTGAGACTCACCTTCGACTAGGTAAACTACAATTTACCGATGCCACAGTACACAGGAGGCCAGAATAACACCGGGTCCACCCTCACGTGTCAGACATTCCCACTCCCTGTTAGAGGCTTGAGAACAGGAAAAATGGACCGGCAGCATCGCTGCGATGCCGGCAGCTCCCTTGCCCTCAAGCAAACCACCAGCTCTCTGCCATTTGGGAAAATAAATAACTAAAGCACCTTTTAATTAAAAGCAGCTCTTCTACCGAGTGAGAAACTGCTCAACTACAGGCGCATTCATTGGGAAGACATTTCCCCCTCTACCCTCTCGTGTTTTCCAAGTCATTTGAGATCTCAGGTTCTCTGGTGGCACCACTGTGGAGCCGGGAAGGGCGCAAACTTGAACCCACCGTGCCTCAGTGGGCCCTCGTCCACCTCACCAGGGAGGCCAGCTCACTCCTGCCGCTCAGAAACGCACCTTCCCCTGACACATGTGGTGCCACTTTGCTCCGGACGGAACTCGAGGCCTTGTACAGAAAAGCCAACCTCCAGCGGTTTCTTCTTCAATCCCACCATGCCCAGCCACTCCGCAGACTGGAACGAAGCCCGGCAAAGCCATTCAGCCTCTACCTTTCCCACCAAAGTAAGATCAGAGACGGCTCATAATGTGCTCGTCTGGGACGTGCCGGCGCTGCCAGGGCATGTTGCAACAGGAGCGCTTTTCCTCCACGCTCCTTCCCACCCTGCAGCGGGATTGCAGGGCCGGGACGGCGCAAGCTGCTGCCAGGGCAAGCGTGACGTCGAGGGGACGGCGTGACGGTGCCGCAGCACAACCGGCGGGAGGGGACGGGCAGGAGAGCCCCGGCCTTGTTTGAACAGCAGCAGCTGGAGGTAATTAGCAGAAATACCGCTGAGAAACGTGCCAGGTAATGAGACTCCTGACTCGGTCTCATGTGTCACAGGCCTGAGCCAGCACGGGAGTGGTGCCAGCGCTGCGGGCTGTCACCTCCGCTCCCGACTCACGGGAACAGAAACACCCACATCACCTCCCTGTTACGCTCCTGCTCCAGCTGGTTACTCACGGGGTGACATTTCCCACCCAGCTCTGCACCTCGATGGCACCCGGGGTCACAGGAACCCCTTCAGGCACTCCCAGGACAGGGACACGCCGCCTCGCTGCATGCAGACGGATGGACGGGCTTGTCGGCCGTCAGGAAACGAGCAACTGCCACGTCTGCAAGGGAAGCACGCTGCGCAGGTCCCCCCATCTGTCCTGCTGCCCCCCACGTAAACTTTGGGTCAAGCAGAGCAGTCAGGGACAATCCCACAGCAACATTACCTCCTGTAAGCACAGCCGGGGAGGAGAGGGGTATTTTTACAAAGAAAACCATGAGTCATTATCTCCCCGTATCTAACATGCCCTTAAAATTAGTGCTGCACCGAAACCCGCGTTCAGATAAAGGCTCTGACCTAGAAGAGCGAGAGAGGAGGGGAGAGAAGAGTTTAAGCTAAAGCAGCTTGAGGATAAACTGGAGCTGAATTCCCGAGAAACAGGTCATTTCGTTTCAGCACACGGCCCCGTTCAGGTTGTGGATTAACAGCAAAGGTCACATTGAAAAACCAAAATCAAGAGGCGCCGAACTCAGCACACGGTGGCCGCTGATTATTTCATCCCACGAGAAAAGCCGAGACCTCTGGGTGGGAACGCTGGAGCGATCTGTGTCTGCCTTTGAAATAAAGCCTAGATCTGTAATGTCCGTGACGACAGACACAGCTGATAAACATTAGGGAGACACAAGCTAAATCCTCCAAAAAAATCCAAGAAAGGGGGTTCTCCCGGCACTGCTTACCACCCCTTAATGTCTGGCGTATGCCTTACGGAAACTCTGCCCTTTGAAACAATGCTGCTCCGACAGCCGACTTCTCTGCGTTTCTTCTCCTTTGTTCTTCCTTACCAGGGATCCTTTCACCAAGCCAGATCTCAGCCTTTGAGAGCTCCATATGCCGCGGCGGCAGCTCGCTGCGCTCGCAGGGAAAGTGGTTTGAAAGACCTGAATCGGGGCAGTGAGAGAGAGACACCCGCGAGATCAAAGCGCAGAGGGGAGAGCTCGTCTTCGGATAAGCCAGGAGAGGCAGGTTTGCACGTTCGCTTGCCTTTTAAAACAAAAAACAAAACCCGAGAAAGCTGTGAGAAAACCGGGAGGAAGAAAAACGTGTGAAAAGCTATCACTTCGGAGGAGAGAGAGTTCACCGAAATCAAGGTGACCCTGCAGAAAGCTGCTTCCAGAGCTGCTGCTCAGCAGCCACGCCGGACCCCACCACCACCGCGGCAGCACCGACGGCGGGGCAGTCGTTTCAAATCAACCTCCTCTGCCGACCCTGGGTTCAAAACACTATTAAAAACTAAGAATGTTAGAGCCGACGGTCCCCCCCTGTCCCGTAAAACGGCTGGATTAGCCAGATCTGGCCTGGACAGGACAACACACCACGTTTTTCAGGCCTTTTTCAAGTCCCCATTTGCAGTGAAGGGAAATGAAATGCCTTTTCCAGCGAGGAGCCCTGGATTCTGCTCGTCCCTCGGGGAGGGGGGGGTTCGCTTTTTTAGCGGGACAGGCAGCAGTGACCTTGAGATGCCGTAAGCGCGTTTCCTCGCTTTTCAGGGGGATTTGGGCGCCGTGGCGGATTTGTATTTCACAGCTACCCCCGCCGCCGCAGCGAGCCTGCATTTGCAAACCCGAGACGAAGCGCTTCATCCTCAGGGAGGCAGCGGCTTTGAACTGCAGATCAAGAGGAATTTCCAGCCCTCTGATGTCGGCTGCAGAATGCGGCTGCACCGGTTTGGGGATGACTTCCAAGGCTGGACCTCTCAAACACCCTCCCTCCCGCCCCCGCCTCGCAGGGCGCCTTCATCTTCCGCCTCTTCCCATCCAAACCCTCGATTCCTCGTTACACTGAGCACAGCCCTTCCAAATTCAGACCCTGTCCTCCAAAGCCTGACATTTCTGCCCGTTCCTGAGGAGCAAGGGCTTCGGCAGCACTGAAGATGCGACATAAATAATTTATCCTGAAAGACAGCCATCGCAGGATTTAAGGTCATTCAGGCTTTTAAAATTGTATCAGCATGCTTTAAGAGCGCGAGCTGCCATCTCGATTTGGAGCGTCTCAAAGAGCCGGTGCATCTCTGCGTGCAGACAGACAGACACACTCCAGCCCCGCGGGACTCAGACGTTCACTCTGAATTATTAACAACCCACGGTCACTGACAATGCATTTTTAACAAAACCCCGAACGCAAAAGTTTCTAACGCCTCGGGGCTGAATTCCACAGCCCTCGGTGGAGCCCCGGCTTCCCCATCCCCGGCCACGGGACCCCAGAGTCGGGCTGGCCTTTCCACCGAGCCCAGCCCGGTTCACTTGGCAGAGGAAACCTTTAATCAGGAGCGAGGAATCGTGTCCTGACATTGGGCTGCAGCAAAGGGAAGAGCAGGAAAAGCCCGTCCCGGGAGGGCCCGCAGACTTCCCTGCCTCTCCCCGTCCCATGTGCCAGGCGAGAAGGGAAAGGAAGCTGGGGAGGGAGAGGTGGCACACGAGGGGACTGAGCAGGAACCGCTCTGAGCCGCCGCTCTCTCCGACGGACATCTCCGATTGTTCCAGCGGGAGGAAGCGGCGGGAGACACAGGGACTTCCCGGCTGCTTCGCCGGTGACCCACGGCTGAGAATAACGTGCTGCACGGCCCAAGCCTCGCAGAGAACAATACACCGCTGAATGGAAAGCGGCTCCTGAGACCGGTGGTGTTCGTTCAGATAAAAATGCCTTTTTATCAACTGCCAGCGACGCGCCATCCCCTTCACCGCAGGCTCCAACACCGTCTGCGCATTTAGAGCAAACGAAGCCTGCTCCAGCCGGGAGCTCCTCGAGGCGCAAGGGAAATACTGGTGGCCTCAGGCTGCTCCAAGTAGGACAGGGAGCAGAGAAGGGCTCCAGCCACCTCCGAGAGCCTTTTAAGTCCCCTCAGCAGCGCTGGGGCCCACTGGCACAGAGCTCATTTAGAGGCAGGCGCTAACGAGCCACCTCTAAGACACTCTGCCCAGCGAACCCAGTGCAGCGTTAGTCAAGCTGCGGCTGACACGCTACCAGGGAAGAGCAAGGAATGAACCCGCGGCTCTTCCGACCGTCACTCAAAACCCCGAGCGTGCAAAGTTCCCTGTAAAACAGCACCAGGCGCTCTGTGGCGCAGAGCTCGCGGCCCCGGCGGCTTACATGGGAGCAGGCAACCAGTCTCCAGCTCCAGCCTGCCACCCTGAGTTGACGCCGTCTGCTGCTGCAGCGTCTGCCCACGCAGCTCTGAGTCGCAGGCGGGGACAGCGAAACGCCCAGGTGAAACTCTCTGCCAAAAAAAGCACATTAATCGGCGAGGGCCTCCGCTGAAGGCCACGCTCCCAAACCAAATCCTTGCACCGAGCTTTTCTCCCAGACTCACCCCCATATCCGAGCGGCTGGCAACAAGCCGACCCACCCGCTGGGCAGAAGCGATGCCAGCCTAGCGCCGAAGGTCTGACATTTCTGGGTCTGAGCGCTGGCCCTGCCCCGCTGCGTGGGCCCAACAGGCAACGTCTCCACCAGAGGTCACGGCACCATGAGAGCAAATGGCCTGTGCCGGTGTTTTAGGAGAAAAGCCAGTGGTCTGCCCAGTCCCCCGGCCCCAACCCAGAGAGCTCAGTTACAACCATGAAAAAAAATCGTGGTGAAAACCCATGAGCTGAACACACACGCTGCCTGGAGGTCTGCCGCTCCTGAGCCTGGACGGAGAAGAGCTGTGCCTTTAAAATACCACAGGACCGGCTCCAGCTTAAATCCCTGTACCAGCCTCCGCCTGTGCTTGGGCAGAGTGCTTAAAGATGCCTGAGACCCTGCCGTGCCCCCGCAGCGGCCGCCCGCCTGTAGCCCTTCACTCACAAGGCAGCGCCCAGGGCTGGGCTGGACCCCCCTGCCCTGGCCAGGAACCTCCAGGACAGACACCCCCCCTACCCCGGGGTCTCTCCCACCTCCAGTGTCTGTGATGCTCCCTCCCTCCTCCTCCGCTGACTTTTGGGGCTTCCAGGGAGGCTGAGGACAGGGCCCTGCAGCCCTGGTCCCTGTTGCCAGCCCTCTCCTGCAGGCCAGCGGCGCGGGGGCTCTGCCTGCCCACCAGCATCCCGTGACGACTCTTTTGCAAGAGCTGCTCCGAGTCCGGCTGTGGGAAGCAGCCCTGAAGGAGACGAGCAAGAGCCGGGCTGGAGCGTGAGGTCTCCTGCTGTTCCACGAAACCCGGCCAAGTATTCTCAGGGTTTTCCTAGGCAAAGGCCAAGCAGAGATGCGCTGATTCGCAATCTGCAATACACAGGGCAAGTAACTGAGGCAGAGCGCAAGGCGCCGTTGGGAGGTGCCTGCTGGAAGGGCACGGTCCCTGTCGCAGAATAAAGTCACTCTGAACCACCCCAAAGCCACGACGGCCTGGCAGAAAGGAAGCTGCCACTCGGAAAACCATTGCTGACTGCTTCTAAAAATTTAATTGGCTGAAGAAATGCGTCTTTCCTCTAACCAGGTTTGCACTCGAGAGTCATTAGGAGAAAGTTAACAAGCTACCATAAAATATCCAGCACTTAAGCGTTATTTTGGGACGCACGTATACACTTGATGTTTGTGCAAGACCCTAGAGCTACAGAACCCTTACACATGGGGCTGACCCACGCCGCAGCATCGACAGGACGGCGCACGGAGCCCTTGGTGGGGCAGGAGGCCGAGGGCGGCGAGGGCCCGGCGGCGGCCAGAGCTGCAGGAGGTGTGAGAGCGCGAAGGAAGCGCCTGTGTCAATGCCAAGGGGAAACCGAGCCAAGCCCCGTCAGAGCGAGTTCTCCGCACAGTCGGATCCACACTCGGCTGCTTTTCAGGTCGGTAGGTGCCAAGAACACGCCGCAAATTTACAGCCGGCGCAGAGGGAGAGGAGGGCTTGCTTTGAGACGTGATCTAGTAACGGGGTGTGACAGACAGAGAGACTCGGCGACGGGGTCAGACGGTCCTTGCAGATGCAATCCCGTCACTCCCAGCTCCCGCGCAAAGCCACGAGCACCCCCAGGCCACCGACCCGGGCGAGGGAAGATTTAAGCCCCACACCTGCAAGAGGAAAAACCGCTGGCCACACAGGGAAGGTGCCTGGCTGCTCCGGCAGAAGCGGAGACAGGCCCTGGGAACAAGCAAGCGCCGCCTGCATCGCTGCAGGAGCAGCACCACGGCAGCAGGTCAGACCTGACAAGGACACTCGAGTGCGGCAGCACCGAATCCCGGCAGGCAGCGTCCCGGCACACCGCCCACGTCTTTCCACGGCCCAGACTGCCCGGGAGCCACGCTGCGGGCAAGCCCTGCCCGGCAGCATTTGCAACTCACCTCACCTGCTCCCGCTGGAAAGGAAGAAGCGGAGCTCCCTGCGAAGCTCCGCACCCACCTGGCAGCTTCTCCCTTTTCCCCGCGAGCATCCCTCCCGAGCTGCCTCCGCCCCAGGGCTGCCAGAGGCAGCGTCTGCGCCCAGGGCACCACGGCTCCGGCTGGTGCAGTCAGTCCTGCCAAGCAGCAGGAATTTCTACGGCTATGGTACTGCACGCGGGAGACTCCAGAGGAAGAAAGGGGATGGGCAAAAGGAAACGGAGAGGCACCCAAGACATGGAGTTCCACGCCAAGAGACCCCAGCAGGTTTTGCCTCCCAGTACCACAGCCCCCCCTGAGGCTGGTGACAAAGAAGCCGTCTCAGCTCTGGAAAAGACCATTTAATTTTTTGAACCGACCTCGGGACATCAGAGGGAGGAGCGAGCCCCGGGAGCTGCCCTGGCAAAGCCAGCAGGAGAAACCCAACAGGCTCAGCCCCTCGTCAGGAGGGCACCTTCCCCCCTGCTCCCCCCGCCCACCTTTGCTTCCCAGCAGAAAGCTACTTCTTTGGCGGAGCAAATCTGCCTTCCTTCCAAGCAGCCAGATGTAAGTAAGTAGGTCAGACAAGGACCAGAGCGCCTCGACAACAGCACTCCAAAGCAAAGCAAAGTGGGAAGCGAGCCCTGACCTGGAACATGCCCCGTCACCTTGGCGCTGGCGGAAAGGGGGGGGGACTGGCATTCCTCACCTCGGGGGTAACGCGTTCAGCAAGAGCTGAAAATCCAACAGCAGCAGAGTGGCTCTCTGCACAGTGACTGTCGTGTCAGGGTCTAATACCCTGTGGCTGCAGCAGCCGAAAGCTCTGCAGCCTCGCACGTCTGCCTCACCAGCCAGCCTGCCACGGTGCGTAACTGCAGACCTACTTTTAGTTGAAAAATTTAACTCAAACAGACCCAATTCACTGTGAAGGGAAGCAGGGGGGCAGGCAGCGGTGGTATCGGCGGCACTGGCCAGCCGTGTTCCCCTCCATGCCACGCTCGCCTCTCAG
>VXBO01001337.1:87372-102399 GCA_013400135.1 Rhinoptilus africanus | reverse complement strand
AACAACAAAAAAGTACTATTATTTCAGAATTAAAGATTCAACACATGCAGTTACTCACAATGTCTACAACCATAGTTATATGTAGCCAGCTCTTTCAGGAAATTAAACATGGGCTTAAAATCAGGAATATGCAGAACTGTTACAAAATCAAGGGCCATTTGTGCAGATTTTTTTGGTGCGTATTAACACAATTCATGGATCTTAAAATACTTCAGATTCTTCTGTTCTAGCTGAAAATTACTGTATTCTGTCTGCAGAATTACTATATAGTGAACAAGAGTTCAAAGTGTTTTAAAAAAAAATTTGATGTTTGACAATTACGGTTATTTTGGTTTTGTTTCAGTAAACATAAAAAACTAACAAAGAAAAAAACCAAAAAACAACTGCATTTTGCAGGAAAGAATAAAATCCTGTAGTATTGTCCTTTGTCAGAACAAATCCTGTTTCTGAGACCCTCTTGCATTTTCTCTCATGAACCACTTGGTAGACAAACTAGCAAGAGTGAAATGAACCACAGTATACATTACATCTAAACAAAGCAAAAAAACCCCACCTTTTCACAATAAAACATGGATATTGTGCAATTATAGTAGAATTAAAATACCTCTGTTACCATTTATTTATTCTTTTTATCCTTCCACTAGAATTATGATTCATACAAATAAATTTAGATTAGCCAAGATTTTATAGAACACTTTGCCTAGACACATTTCATTATTAAAATATTTTTTAATTTTTTTGAATTTAAGCAGTATTGAGTAAAAGATATTTCTCAAAAAACTACTTATTTAAACAGATTTACAAATACATATGATGAACTGATGAAAATTAGCCATTAGATGTATGTTGGATATTTTGATTATTTGCATCTCCTTAAAACAAGTGATAAATACAGACCTTACTTTCTCTGCACTTGTAAATGTTAGCTAACGATGAACAACATCCTCACCCTTTTGCAGCGGTGGTCAGCCTCTAAGACTTTAGAAGCTATCTAATGTAATGTTTGAACTAGAAAACTCCTATTTGCCTGCTTCACCTACTTAAACTGCACAATAATCATTGATGGCTGCATGCCCAATTAAACAACAGCTTTAAGTAATTCTACTACCTCAGTACTGTTTTGTTGAGTGCCTGCCACAGAACCAGTCTGGATTGATTTGTGACTAAATCAAGCAGCATGGAAGAAAGGAAATAAGAGTGGACCCTGCCATGTGCTAATGTAAGAATGGAACAGTCCGCTACTATGCTGCCTTCTGGTACGCATGCTGAAGTACTGATGATTTGTTTTGAATTAAAGGATTAACAGCAACAGCAAAAGCAACTGTTGCATGACATCTCAGTCCTACATTTTACTAGCTACATGCCAATGTTTAGTGTGGTATGTGGACAGTGGACACCAGGGAGGCATTATGTCAGTAAGACTGCAAATTGTGTTAAGAAAAAATACATGCTGGATCTTTGACTAGAGGCTCTGCTATTGTGACTGACTTAAGGTAGCATGCTTTCAACAACTCAAACTGCCAGCTGCAGGGAGCAAACACTTTAGACATTCAGCTGTGGTTGGAAGGTTTGTATACAGCAAGTTAGCAAGATGTCATAGAATCATAGAATATCTCAAGTTGGAAGGGACCCATAAGGATCATCAAGTCCAACTCTCTGCTCCTCACAGTACTATCTAAAACTAAATTATATGACTTAAGAGTGTCATCCAGATGCTCCTTGAACTCTGACAGGTTTGATGCTTCCCTCGGGAGCCTGTTCCAGTGACTGACCACCCTCTCAGTGAAGAACCTTTTCCTAATGTCCCAACTGAACTTGCCCTGACAGAGCTTCATTCCATTTCCTCATGGCCTTAAGTCACCTCAGCAGTCACTAGCATCATCTAGTGGAATGCTAGTCCTTATGATGGGGGTATATGTGTCAAATAGCAATTAAAAGGACGTAAATTGTTTGTACCTCTCAGCCTGATTTTAAGAAATTAGGAGTGATAGTGCCTCAAAATAAAGCCTAAATTCTGCAGATGTTGCTTGGAAATCACCTTTGGGTTTTAGCTGGTGATGAAACACTACAGTGCAGACTTATGTTGTAAGCCTGTGAGTTTTAGTCCAGAAAGGGTATTTCTAGGACTGTATAAAGACCAGTTGTGCTGGAATCTCATTCTGATCATGGGTAAAGTCTTGCTGGACAGAGATTTCCTTTGCTGCAAGAACTATTAATTGTTCTTTGTGCTGATTCAGCACTGCTATGGGCAACAAAATAGTAGCACAAATCTCTTTTCTATACTTCAAGAAGCAAAAAAGCTACCTTAAACTCTAGTTACTAACAAATTACATAGTACCACTTACCAGGTTATAGGCCAATCCCGTTGGTTTCATTAGGATTACAATCAGCTGTAAGACTACAAAATCCCTCCTTTTTGTGTTGAATTAACATAGCTATACATTTAAAATTGGTATCATGTTCTTGATGTGAACAATTTAAAACATTCTACAAATCTGACATATTTTGCTCATGCATATCACGTTCATTTTCCGTAACTATCACTGATTCCAGCAAAATCCTATTCCAGTCCAATAAATAACACAAAACAATGAAGTAATTCCTGATAACCAAAATAATTAAATGGTAGGAGCAGGTTGAAGATCAGCATTCATTTTTCAAATTAAATTTAAAAGTCTGTGGTAGTTACTTAGAAGATTGGCAAGTTTTACAAATAACATCACCAAGCCTTTTAGAGAGAAACACAGCCGCATTAGAAAGGAGTCATTAGGCAATACATTTATTTTGAAGCCAATTAACCTTTTGTCAGAGAAATGTCGGAGCCGTAATGGTTTCAGCAGTGGAGGTCAGCCTCTAACAGGGGCACGTCTGACAGCGATTACGCTGTCTGACATATGCTGTAGACTGAGAGTACAGCTGTGGAATGAGAATCTGCCTTCGTTTGTATTCTGCTCTGCATTTTCAGGGAGCAGGCAATCTTGACCTATCCATTTAGGTAATTAAAGCTTCTATTTGGAAGTGTCCTGCAGGAAGGTGAAATTTGGGGGAGATAAATGGCTGCTGCTCACTGTATCCAGCCACTTCCATCATTTGATGGACTGCTTGAAACAGGCTACATTGCCAGGTCCTCATAAAAATAGAGATGAATTGGGCAGCAAACAATTCTCTACGGCAAAGCAACTCTGTCATTTTCCTTTTTGCAGCATATAATTTAATCATTAGCCAAGGTAGACAGCTGACTCAGGGGCCTTTCTCTAATGGCTTCCCCACCATCTTCCATTGCTAAGAAATTATTTCAGTTTATTTACTTATAAGCCAACTTTGTTTGACAACGAGAAATGTCACTTCAATAAGCTCAGTGGGCTGTTACAGCTGTGCCATGACTTACCTTCCAGTTGATTTTGTTTCCTTTGGTATCATGCTCAAGAGCAATTGGGAAGTCTCCTCGCTCATAAAACTTGCGAAATGCTGTGGGCTTCGTCGGTCTTTCTTTAAATGCTCCTGCAAGTGGAGGCCCTCTNCACCAAAAGGGGAGCCCCTTAAAAAATAAAAAAAAAAAAAAAAAAAAAAAAAAAAAAAAGGAAACAAACCAAAAATCAAAGAAGACAAAAAAACACATGGGTCAGTGGAAATATACTTTTAGAAAAAGCCAGATTATATTTTATTTTTTGGCAATGATCTACAGGTTTTGTTAACTGCTTTTTTTTTTACTACTCTCATGTTCTCCCATAAAAAATGCAGCTATCTCCATTATCACAGCATTTCTAAGCAAGAATAAAACAAGAAGAATGTATTCATGTTATGAAGTAGAAGTTCTTGGAAAAGTAAGCATTTCTGCTTGAGAAATATTTTTCTGTTTGTTTCTTTACAGAAGTAATTTGTCTTGGTTTCCATCGAATATAACTGTCCTCGTCCTCACTGTCCATTGTCTTTCTCTGGCCATTACCTAACCTTCTTCACCATATTCCTTCCTCAAATGCTATGGATTGGGCTTTCATATGACTTCCGGCCTTTCAGTATTGATGGCTGAAGTCCAGGAAGAAATGAAGGAAAGTCTTCTCTCAGACCTCTCCTCCCTGCCTGCGTTGCCTTAGAGGCAGAAATTTGATTCAGCTCTACTAAGTTTCTTATCTGAGTTATTGCTGGTCAGCAGATTGTGTCGCCTGAGTGCCTGAATGACAGTCCAATTCCAAAAAGCTCACGCTGGAACTTTTTTCTCAGCCAAACAGTAGTAACAGCAACTAACAATTGGCACTAAGATAATAGAATTTCAAGTACTTATAAGAAATCTATTGTTTAAGCTAATTAACAAACCTAATCTCAAATGCTAGAAGAGACCAAGAAAGCTAAACTAATCTCAAACGTCCTTGACAACTGATTCTTCCCCGAGAAACTCTTGCCTTTTTCTTTGGTTTTATACCCATACATCTGGGATAAGAACTTCCTACAATTCTCTGCATATCTCTTTTTTCAAAAGTCCCTTTAGGACTTGCTAGCTTTTATAACATGGAAAGTGTTGTTTCCAAAAAAAGGTGAGAGCTTCAGCGATCATAAATCATACCCAGTACTTGGTATTTTTCTATTTGTCTCTATGTCTTCAGTGACCCTTACGTTAGTGCTAGTAGCACAGACATTCAGCTTTCCAGTGCACAGAATGCAAACATGTAACATCCTGTGCTTCATTAGTGCTATTCTGTAATTTAACTGTGCTAACAACAGAACTAAATCCGACTTGGCACTTTTGTCCTCCAAAGTATTTTGACATCATTTTCCACTGATTGAGGTAGAGGGGAGCACTAGTCATATGCCTACACTGTACTTTATTACAAATTGCTTAAACTAGGGCTACTAAACTCTGACCTATTGTTGCATATTGCTGTCACAGATAGACCATGTCTAGTGAAAATAGATTTGATATGCATAGCTGTAACTTTGCTTAGTAAACATATTTGTAGCAGTTGAGAGTAATACTCCAAGAAAAGCATTTCTAACCAATGTAAATAAATCTACACTTTTTGTTCCGCAGAGGAACAATTTGTTCTGTGCCACTAGTAGAAGTGCTTTCACTTCTCTTTAATTTTTTTTGCATTTCAGGCAAGTCTATGAGTCACTGCTCATACTGAGGCCACTGGAAAAGCATCTATGTTCTTTTTGTATATTTTTCACACACGGCACCTTCACATATCCTTTAAAACATTATTTTCTGTAAAATATTAGGGGCCACTGTTCTATTAACTTTTATCTTAAATTACGGATAAAGAATATGTTGTCTTGATTACATGAGATACAATCTTAATTATTTCTTGCAGACTATCATCATGCAATCCCAAACTGCATCTTATGTGAAACCAAACATTTTCTTTTTCCCAACCCATGTTAGTAAATTCCCAATGAAGCTTTTTCTGCACTTTTACAAATTTTCTAGAAAATATGTTTGTGTTAATTTGTCTTCTTCCTATTCTTTACTCGGGATTAAAGAAACTAGAAGGACTAATAGAATCTTGGTTATCAAATCCATTCCTCTATTATTCCTCTAATATTCCCCCATTATATATACAATGTCTTTCAAAAATTGATTACAAATCTATTTATTTGTGCCTTGCCTCTTGAAAGACTTTTGTAATTATCCTTACATCAGTGGTTAGAAAAAACATCTTGAATAGTATGCCTACTCTGATCTGTCACCTCAAAAAAAGCTACGGTAGAATTAGAAAAGGTTCAGAGGAGAATAACGACTGAGGTTATAGAATGGCTTTCAGAAGAAAAGAATAAAATGGGGAAATTATGACAAAGGAGGAATAAAATAAAGATCTATAAAATCATGACTTCACGGAGAGGATAAATAAGGACAGATTTTCCACTGTCTCCTTCAGTAAAAGTACAGGACATCAAAAAAATTGAATAACTGACAAGTTTGGAACAAACAAAAGTAGTTATGTATTCATGCAGCAAGTAGCAGATTTATAGAACTCCATGCCAAAAAGTGTTTGGCATCCTAAAAGTTTCTGTACATTCAAGCTGTGACTGGAAAAGTTGATGAAAGAGAAATCCATTCAGGTTTACTAAATCTACATTATCAGTCATCAGAAATACAATGAGTATGATACTTTTTCACACAATATTGTCTGTCTGGTAGACCTCCTAGCATTACATTTAGTCTCTCTGGGCCAGAGCACGCTGGCATCTCACAGTTATCCTTTGATTAACTGCCACAGCAACTATCTTTTCCAGTTGATGGACTCTATGTTAATAACAGATTTTCCTGTCATTAGTTTTAAGTGCATTATCTTGTACTTTGTGCTATTATATTTAATTCCATTTCTATTACACCAGTTCTCAAGGGCTTCCACTTCCATCTGTGTGACACCATGATCTTCATCAGTTTTAATAACAACTCCAAAAGTTATCTCAACTATAAATTTCATTATACAATCCTAATTTTTTTTTGTCAGGGTCACTAATGAAAATATGAAATAAGGTTAGCCCTAAAACCACTTATTGAGAACTTCCATTAATAACTTTCATCTATTATTATCTCTTTCATTTCAACGTCACATCATTATTGTCTCCATTTAAATATGGAGTTTCTTACCCATCTTATGTATCTCATAATTCTTATACTGTATAACTAGCAAAGTACTGTGTATAGCTAGAGAATTAACTTGAAAATAGTTTATATAGAGAATTGTTGTTTTTCCCTTTGTCTTTAAGATGTTTTTCTTGTCAGTTTAGTATTAATAAGCATAGAGACCTTTTAAATTCTGGGAAAAGCAACTGGCTCCGAAGCAATGAAACAATCTAGACAGGAATAAGCCTAAGATCTGCCTAGAACAAAGGAATATCCCCGATCAGGAAGAGAGTGGAACTGTCCCTGCATTGAAGAAATGGTACCTTGTGTGATTGAAGAATGCTGTTGCTCTGCTTTAAGTTTATTACATGGAGGTAACTCGTTACTTTTGTTTGCAGCTGATAAAGGTAGATTACAAGGCATTCGCTAGAATGGCTGCCTTGAGTTAATACTGTTTACCTTTTGCAAATAGTTTCCTTTCCTTCCTATCTTTATTACTAGGGAGACCATCACTATCATGTTTGGTATTCTGAACACTGGTCTCTTATGTAGAACTCTCTTTGGGTCGTTCTAGCCATGCATCTTCAACAGTCCGCCTGAGGAAAAATATACAGGTACAATTTACTTTTTCACTTTTTATAATTCCTGTTCTATTTTGGTTTATATTTGTTTACTTTGCCACACTTAGATTTTAAGTAGCACTTTTGGAGACCAGAATTCTTGTTGTTTTCTACTTGCAGACTATCACAATGCAGGAATGCCGTCACAGATTCAGATTAATTGCTATAAAAAAGTAATAAAAGAGCAATAATTAAATCCTGGAAGAGTATCCACAGTGAGAAGCTGACTCAAAATCTCTAGACCAGTGAAGTTCTTCAGGAAACAAAGTAAACTTTAGCTCTTTTTTGCTTTTCCTACAGAAGATATGTTTCTCACAGTATAAAACTGTTGAACAGTCTTTCCTAGCAGCTGAATGAATATTCTTAATAGCTCTTTTGGTCATGCAGATTTAGCATTTTTCCATGAACAACTCATTAGGACCTTCCTAGCTGCAATGTGACAGTTTCTGAAGACACATTTGGACCATAATTTCAGGGAAAAAATGTAGAAATCAGAGGGATAATACTTACTGATCCTGGTGACAGCTGAAATAATGACTTACAAAGCTGCTTACATAAACCACGCTTTTCAGAATCTTACAGAAATGTTATGGCTTGAACTTTTAGGGTAAGACTAAGATGCTTTTTCTGGCTCATGGGCAGCTGGTCACAAGGGGAGTTCCTAGAGGTTCCTATTCAGTTTGATATTGTTCAACATCTTTATAAAGGATGTGGATGACAGAACTGAATGCTTGCTTACCAAGTTTGTGGATCATACCAAACTGGGAGAAGTACTATACACCAGAAGGAATAGCCACCATGCAGCACCTTCACAAACCAGAAAACAGGGCCAAAAAGGACTGCATAAATATAATGTCTTCCACATGAGGTAGAATAATCCTAAGCAGCAGTACAAGCTGTGTGGGATCTGACTAGTTGGGGTGTAGCTTTGCTGAAAAGAACCTGAGTATTCTCATGGACAGCATTAAACTTGAGCGAGCGGTGCCTTTGTAGCAAAGAGGGCAGAATGAGCCCTAGGTTGCATCAGTAAGAATGAGCCCTAGGTTGCATCAGTAAGGGTACAGTTAGCAGATCAAGGAGTTCCACCCTACTTGACATTTGTTAGGACACACCTGGAATATTGTGTCCAATTCTGGTCCTTCCAGTTCATGGCAAAAACTGAAAAAAATGGACAGGGTTTAGCAATGGACCATGAAGGTCATTAGAGTTGATCTTGACACAAAGTTCAAGAAACTGGATGTGTTCAGCCCAGAGAAGAGAAGGCTCAGAGGAGGATCTAATCACAGTTTTCCAGTCCCTAACAGATTCTCTTCAGAAGGATGGACAGGATAAGAGGCATTAGGTGGAAACTTCTTCAAGGGACATTCTGTCTGGATACAAGAAAAGAGTTCTTCACCATCAGAAAAATTAAACACTGGAACAGGTTGCCCAGAGAAGTGGTGGAATTTCACTGAAAATATTAATGATTTAGCTTTGCAAGGACCTGAAAAAACAAATCTAAGACCCAACTTGCAACAGAAGGCTGGACTAGATGATCTCTAGAGTTCCCTCTCAGCTGAGTCTTCTCCGTGATTTTATGTTAAGTAAAATATACCAAAAAAAGTTTTGTCTTACATTTTATATTCTTCCATTTACTGACTAAAAAGGTCATTCTGAAAGTATTCTATTTATTGGAAAAACTGTAACAAATACTATCTTATTCAACCTAACAAAGATATTTCATTGCAACATAGCTAGAAAGATTAAGATTAGAGTTCCAGTTAATTAAAGGCTAATATTCATGATGGCAAAGTATATGAAGCAATAAACAGCTTCTGAGGTTCGTTAAATGCCAAAGAGAAGTTGAAGAGTTTGATAATTGCAAAACTAATCTATTGTAATTCTATGCCATTGAACTATGTGACAAGATAAAAGATACAACCCATTAAGCCAAAAAAAAAGGAGAAAGACCGTATTTCTTTCATTGACTCGTGGGCATTTAAAACTATTGTATCAGATTGCATTCGTAGACTTTTCAGTGATGGCACATTAGGAAAATGACTAAGAAAAATTATTTTAAGTCAGATTTAAACAGCAATTAATTATTTGAAGACTGAATTTTCCAAATTTCCTAAGTGAGTGTCGAACTGTATGCATACGCAGGGACCTAAACACATGCCTCATAGGACAACTGGTGATTTTTGTGAAAACTAACACTATTTTCATGAGCAGTTTAAGCCAGGCAAATATTGACAGTGACATGGAAATTAGTGGTCTCTACTACCTCAGGTGCCTGGATGTACCTGGTGCCAGGTGCTTGGAGTCTACTAATGCATGCTACTGTCTCAGGGCAGATGTAAATGTGATGGCATCAAGGAATTGAGTAACTACTGACAGCGTCTTTCTCGATTTCTACTGGTGTTAAACTGACACTCTTCTTGGCTATTGCAGCATAGTCCAACTGGCAACCCACGGATTTCCCCACAGGAAAGATCACGATTCATTTCCTTGTGTACTGGCGCCAGAAGCTCCTGCCAAATCTTAATATAAAACTCAAGTAAAATGCAAGGTATATTAAATAAGTCAAATAAATCACACCAGGCAATGAAGAAATAGTCAAACTAGTAGGAATAAAGGTCAAATAACATACCTAGCACTACACAGTGCCATGTTGACATACAAAGCTTTACTAGAACCATTAATCACTAGGTACTTATATAGTGTGACAGAGCTCTTAAATTGGCTGACCAGGCGTCAGCACAACACTGCCTAGTTACAACTCCTGCCCGGAGAGCAAGCCTAGGTGCAAAAGCCATCATCCCAAGTTTGTGGTTCTGGAGTTAATGTGCACATAGGTACCTTACGTGTCTCTATACTTGTAACACAGACAAGCCCATCATCAATAGAAGCCCAGCAATCACGTATGAGAAAGTTACCTACCAACACAACAAATAGTATTTGGTGACAAATACTATTTGATAATAGTATTTGTTGACAAATCCACAAATTTTCTAATACACACAAGTAATAGTAGTAGTAAAGACTTGGAAACACAAATCTTAGCAAGCGTTAACAATCAGAATCTGCACTGGGCATCCCCAAGAGTGTCTACTCTGACTGACAATAAACAACACAGCCTGTACTGCTCTGTCTTCATTTACTGATCCTAATTTGATTAAACTAACATAGGTGGTTAATACATTCTACAATCATGTTTTGATTTTGCTATGCAGACATACTGAAAATTGAATGAGAAACTTCAAATGACAGGAGAGGCACAGTAAGATGTCCCAAAAGGTACTCTTAGGTTTCACATTAATTCCTTTTATTTAATATCAATATCACAAGCATTCAGTATTAAAAGAACGTGATCCATCAACATGTATCAGACAAAAGCTTTTTATATCCAAGAAGAAACAGGGAGATCTTTCTTCACATGTGCCACTCTTGATATGCTTTAAATGCTGCCACATCCAACACTTAAAAGCTGCTTCTGGGGCTACTGCACAAATCTGGACAACAGATCAAAGCCCATCTCACAGCTTCAAAAGTCAAAATGAGAGAAATCAATTTTAAGACCCCAAAATGAAACTACTGATAGAAGGTCAGCAAACATTACAAATGCTTCTAAAGCACCAGAACTTAAAAGAGAAATCAGACATGTGATTTTGTACAAAGATATTGTATCTCATTATTGCCTTGAGACACCACTGAAAGTAAGTCCTAAGCTGCACACAGAATCACTCTACTTCATCACTTCAGAAACGTTATTTTTGATTGGAGAAAAGAAAAGCTGTTTCGATAAACCAGATGTGCCTATGTTACAAACTGTTCTACAGCACTTTGTTCTCAGAAGGTCCTACGTCTCTTACTCTCTGCTGAAGTATAATGTAACTACTTCATATCATTTAGATTTCTCTCCTGATGCTTGCCAAGCAATTTCCTTTAATGCAATGGGGGAAGAGTGACAACTGCTAATATATTTTTCTCCTTCTTCCCACATACAGATGAATATAGTCTTTCTCTTCTTGCTTTATTAGTTTCTCAAGGCTTTGTGGTGCATCAATTCCACTAAATCTGGGAGCTTCCCAAATTTTTCATGATTGTGTAAACTCTTCCATCTGTAGTCTAATGTTTAGAAAAATAAAAATTCCCTGTGAGTACATTTGCATTCATGTTTCAGCTGGGATCACAAGTGTGCTTCTTACGTGGCACCCAATTATGGTTCACATCATGAAACAGTTTCTAAGTGAATAGAGTCCTTTCAGGAGTCAGTCTGAATNGCTCCTATATATTATCATGGCATATATGTGTGTATTTCGAAGTAAAGAACAGTTGGTAAAACTGTAAAATATTAGGAGAGCTATTCTCAGCCTACTTTTACTTCCATCACACACACATTTATGAAGGTCCGTGCTGGAATACACTTAACATCCTAACTTATTATTGTTACCCTGACAGAGGATATCTAGGGAAGAGAATAAAAGCAAGGCCATAATATCCTGTTTCTTGTTATTCTAAATTGACAAAGTCCTGCCTTCCCTTCCTGTTGGATCTACACTAGCTCTTCTCTTACACTAATTTTGGTGTTTGCCTGATCCTGCACTGAACCATTCAATGCTCCAATCTGGCAGGAAACTATTCACATTCTTTCCTTAAAATAGTTNTGGAGAAAAGAAAAGCTGTTTCGATAAACCAGATGTGCCTATGTTACAAACTGTTCTACAGCACTTTGTTCTCAGAAGGTCCTACGTCTCTTACTCTCTGCTGAAGTATAATGTAACTACTTCATATCATTTAGATTTCTCTCCTGATGCTTGCCAAGCAATTTCCTTTAATGCAATGGGGGAAGAGTGACAACTGCTAATATATTTTTCTCCTTCTTCCCACATACAGATGAATATAGTCTTTCTCTTCTTGCTTTATTAGTTTCTCAAGGCTTTGTGGTGCATCAATTCCACTAAATCTGGGAGCTTCCCAAATTTTTCATGATTGTGTAAACTCTTCCATCTGTAGTCTAATGTTTAGAAAAATAAAAATTCCCTGTGAGTACATTTGCATTCATGTTTCAGCTGGGATCACAAGTGTGCTTCTTACGTGGCACCCAATTATGGTTCACATCATGAAACAGTTTCTAAGTGAATAGAGTCCTTTCAGGAGTCAGTCTGAATGAAGAAAAGCCCAGAAATGTGTAAAATATCATGTCCTCAGCATCAGGTCTTTTTTCTTTGGTGACTTTCTGCTCCCTGATGAAGAAGTAACCACAACATTCTTTATGGCTGCATATGTATTTTTGGATGCCAAATCAACAAGTTGTGCTCTGCATACTGCAAGCCATAAGAATTTTGTTGGCTAGGAAACAAAATGAAACATGTGGCTTTTATTTTTTTAAAAATAATATATATATAATTCAATTACAATTTTTCTGATTTCTGCAATCTTTAGTTCTTTATAATGCTCCTATATATTATCATGGCATATATGTGTGTATTTCGAAGTAAAGAACAGTTGGTAAAACTGTAAAATATTAGGAGAGCTATTCTCAGCCTACTTTTACTTCCATCACACACACATTTATGAAGGTCCGTGCTGGAATACACTTAACATCCTAACTTATTATTGTTACCCTGACAGAGGATATCTAGGGAAGAGAATAAAAGCAAGGCCATAATATCCTGTTTCTTGTTATTCTAAATTGACAAAGTCCTGCCTTCCCTTCCTGTTGGATCTACACTAGCTCTTCTCTTACACTAATTTTGGTGTTTGCCTGATCCTGCACTGAACCATTCAATGCTCCAATCTGGCAGGAAACTATTCACATTCTTTCCTTAAAATAGTTTTTTGCTGGAGAATGTACTGAAATGATTCAACAGAGTTGGAATGCCACTACAGTTGCTGAAAGTGAAGGAGAGGGAATGTCATGGCCTTATCTCGATATCATGGAAAAAGTAAAAATACAGACAGTGTCTAAAAATATCTAGATTTTTCACAAAAGAGAAAAGGGCCCCTTTGGGTCAGTCAGCTTTTGAATCACTGGTTTCTGTAGCCCTAAGACAATCCAGGTGAATCACTTATCAGAGGACATTGATTCTGCAAGGCTGGACTGACCTGTGAGCTAGCAAGAAACTTGCTTGGGTCATGACAGAACATTGTTTAAAGGATTAGACACTGGACCAAGAAGATAAAATCAATGTATTCTAATTCTGATGGTGACAGACTTCATCTGTGGTTTCGGTGAAACATTTTGGAGGTATTTATCAACAACAGAATGAATTTTTAAGATCCTCCAAAACCAATTTTCCATTCTAGAACTGGATTAGAAGTACTTACACAATTTATAAAAAAAACCCAGAAAATCAAATGTAGTTATGATGATTTAGCTATCACCTTTCATAAAGTCATGCTTCAGCTCTCTACAGAAAGTACCTGGAAACCTCCAATGGTCAGAGGCTTCAGCTAGCAGAGCAGTTACTACAGGACCCTCATCATCCTCCCAAAATTTACAAATGCACAAAATCCCATTCTATGGTTATCTTCAATAGCAAAATTGCTTGACTGCATATGAAGAGACAGAATAGGAACACTAAAAACAACAGCTAAAGAGGAAAGAAGAGAAATGCTGGATTCCTCATTACCCTCATTGCCTATCCTCATTTGACCCATCTTGAATAAACAGTACAATCCTATGTCCACACCCCACATGTCCTACACTCTCCTGTATATGTTTGCCCACCTACTACATTTTAAGTCTGAAGAACCAAGTGGGAGAACTGACTACTGAGACACTCCAATGGGAAAAGCCACCACCTATTTAAAAAAGCTGTGAAATAAGAAGCCCCTGAAATAGATTAAGGAACTGCTTTTAAAGCTACTACATATTTTAATCACTTCATCAAGTACTTATTTATAAAACATAACACAGGTAACCTGAGCAAAAAAAAAGAAGAAAAACTTTGTTTCTTAACAGCCAAAGTAGTTCCATTTTCTTTCCAAATTCACGGGCGATTTGTTTCCAAANNNCGGGGTATTTTTTTCAAAAAAAAAAAAAAAAAAAATTGGAAGAATAATGGATCTGAAAGGGAGATGATGCTAACAGCTAGATGTAAAATTACCCTCCACCCCCAACTTCACCTCTTTCTAAACATAAAGGAAATTGACTATTTTTAATTGTCAACTTCTTTTGCATCACTTGATAAAATAATCTTACCTGCTGTTGTTCAGTTTAAGAATTACTGCTGAAATATTTATAAAGCATTTTGCAGTTGCTTCTTTAGCAATTTTTGCTTGTTTTAAAAAGATAGCAAATCTCACTTGTAGGAAATAATTCCTGGTATGCTATAACCACAAAATTCAGCTATAATAGTATTTCAAACACTATTCACAGGAATAGTAAACCTTTTATGAAATATGATGATTTTTAAAGGAAAAAATATTTCAATCAACATAAGAATATGAACAAATCCAATGTCCCCAAAGGATTTTATTTCCTTTTCTAATTTTTTAAGGTTCAAGTTCAAGCCATTACACTTTTGTTATAACTTTGACCATTAAGTGGATTGTTGGTCTTGTCTTAATCTCCAAGCAGGTGTTAGTAGGCTGCATTTATGAAGTGAATTGCCAACCTTTCTTGGTGAGCAAAACTCAGAAGACAGTTTCATACTTTACTTTTTGAGAACTTAAGCTACAGAAGTGAAGGCCTTTAACTCATTATGAGAGTACGATATATGCATGTTTGCTCCAATTGCAGCAACAAATTGTGAAAACTTGCCTTTTTGAAATAACCTTGGAAAAAAAACAGTATTTATCAGTAACAGGATGAATTTTTAAGATTCCTCCAAAACCAAAATTTACGCTTCACAT
>VXBO01001337.1:41020-87359 GCA_013400135.1 Rhinoptilus africanus | reverse complement strand
TACGCTTCACATATTTTTCTTTTCTTAAATTACTTTGTGAATAATATAGTATGTTGGAAAGAAAGCACTTCTGCTTTAATATAATTCAAAAGAACATGCCTGACTATAAGCACCTGAAATCAATATATCCTTATAGCCACAATTCACAGTAAAATTAATATGATGTGATAATATTTTTCTGATTTTTATATGAATGTAAGTAGCTTCATATACTATTAGGAACATTATTATCAATAACAGTAGAAATCACTGTCACATGAACTGATGCCACTGTCAAAGAGCCTTTCAACAAGCACTGAGTCAGCCATTTGCCACTTGACCATCTGTGTCTTTTGCAAAGTACGCCTTACACAAATACTGAAGTGCCAGTGACAACATAGAGAACAGACTTAACGTAGTTGATGTCACTACATTTACCTGTAGTTTAACCAGCTTCCATAAAACGGTGTGTCAGAAAGCATATGGGAAAAGCCTTTTAGTATACCTGAGTGGAGTTCTCAGTTAACTTAGTGGGCTGTTCTAAAGCTTTTAGGAGAATCTTAGGAGTATCAGCATTTTTGAAGCTATATATATGTTCTCCACTTCTCTGTCTCTATCTGTTAAAATTTATCTCCATGTAACACTTGAGTTACCTTCATGCTTCTTTCTTTATCTAGTTAATTGAAAGCCCATCTAGCACTTCAATTTATTTATTTATTTGTTATCATTAGAAACAAATATAGAAACCCTACATGCATTAATCCTTCACTTCTGTTCCTTTCTTCTAGACATAAACATGCAGATTGTCAAGATCTGGTTTGGAGTGTAAAGTTTCATCTATGTGAATATTTTTTCTACTTTCAATTACCTTAGTTTTTCAGATTAAAATCTATTACAAATGATTGTGTAAGATATTATTGGGACAAAACAGTAGCAAAAAAAGTTTGTTGGTATTGTGTGTAGAATTCAGGAGATGATGCAATATCTGTTCTATTGTACGGCACTTTTTTTCCCTTTTCTCAGTGCTAATGTTGCTGATGAAGGTATGTTTCATACTTATTAACCTGCTAAGTTATCTGTCCTTTTTGCAAGGACAACGGATCAATGGCTTGTTTTGATGTTCAATTCAAATCATTCCCTCACAAGAGGAACCCTAGCAGGAGAAGAACTGTTGTTTAATTCAAATCGTATGCAGCTGAAAAGGTTTTAGCAATCTCCATTTGTCTGCTTTACATATAGGTTAAAAAAAAATCCCCCTAGGAGAGGTAAAATTTTCCTTGATGCAAAAGAGTCAATTTTGTCTCATATCAGAATTCAAAATAGTAGGATGCAAGTGAAAATGAACTCTCAAAGTATATGTCTTCACAGATACTGACACTGGCTAGGTTGTGATTATGGAGGGACAGACGTGTCTTTCATAGGTTATAATGCTATTACTTTCATAGATTTTGTTATTTGAAATGCTTTTCTTATTTGCAAATGCAGGATTAATAAACATCTTTTTGTAGTAACCTGTATTCTCCATGGGTATTTTTCAGTCTCCATAACCACCTAGACTTACTGTTTATTTGTATCCCTTTTTGTTGAAAAATAAGTTTTCATGTCTAAAAAGGTGGTGATAAAATTTGATTATGTTGATGTTAATAATTTCAGCACAGCTGGAAAACATACTGGCTGTTACTGATGTCTGCTAAGTCTGAATGGAAATATATTAATCTTGACCAGAACATATGAAATATTTTTAAAAAAACTTTGAACTTTATACTCTGCAGGTTCCTATTACCATTTCTATTTATTTAATATAGCTATTTCTGATACTGAAGCTCTTACATAGTGTCTTTAATCCATACAGCATCATTGCTGCAGGCTAAATCAATCTGTCCCATATTCAGGGCAGGGAGAATTTTGCAGTGTCTTTGAGGTCTGGAAGATATAGGGGACCCTATTGCTAACTTTAAAAATATTTCTTAAAATGAAGTTGATTTTTGTTAATATTCAGTGACAAGTTTAAAACCTTTCCCATATCAAATCCCATGCTTTTCTTTAACAATTCCTTCATTTATGTGCGCTGTGGCTTAAGAAATGGCTTTAAATCGATTTAATAACTCTTTGCCTTGAAACCTTTTCTGAAGCCTCCTCTTCTTTTGATGAAATTGCTGAATTTTCTTCAGAAGTATCTAAAGTTAATGAACTGTGAGTTCTACCATCATTTTTTAAAAGACCATTTGGGCAGGAGTTGATATTAACTGGACGTCATGATTCCTCAGGTATGTGGTGAAGTAGAGCTAGATTAGCTTTTTTTAATGAATGTCAAAGCCCTTTTTAAAATTTGAACCTTAGTATGGTTGTTGTGATCCATTATTTCTGCCATGTTATAAAAAAGTGTCTTGAAATATTACAAACCTCTCTTTTTTCAATAAGCTGATTAGTTTTAGACTGGAGAGTAATGACAGGATTTGTGGGTGCCTTTTTGCCATTTTGAAAATAAGTTCAAGACCCTGATTCTTTTCAGCATCATCATCATTTACTGACCTATGCTGTCTAACTCTTTAGCTGTAATTTCCTCAGTTTCTTTCTGCATAAGATAATTACACCTTAAAATGTCAACTCACCAGCTTGCTGCCTTCCTGTCTTATAAATTTATTTGATTACAGATTCAGCTAGATATCCTTTTTTCATCATTACATATGTTTTTATTCCATCTAGACTTGAAATAACATGAATATATCAGTTAAATGTTCTGTTTGACCTGTTGCAAGCTACTCTGCTTGCCTGTATATCTGTCCAGTTAGCACGTGTGGCTCAGCAACAGCAGCAGCATGTACTTCTCTCCCAGACAATAGGTTTGGGAAAGGGGGAAGAGGGAAAACGTGTAGAATTCTTACCCAGAGAAAAGGGTATGAGAAACAGACACCATTGGGAAACAAGCCTTTGCTACTTTCTTCACTTATGAAATAATTTATTTCTTTATAATGCCTTGCTTACTTTTGCCTTTTTAATAACAAAATGGACATAATGAATGTGCTTATTTTTATCACCCGATCTTAAGAGTTACGCAAGGTACAAGAATACACAGCACACACACACTGAAGAGGACATGAAAGTGTAAATCAGTGGTGACCAAGAATGCAGACATCCTGGTACCATGAGTATAAATGCCAATATTTAGTTGAGGAAGGGTTCTAGAATTCCTCGTTGTATATAGAGATGAGGGCAGTTCTTTCAAATCCAAATTCATGCTTGGAGGCTTTGGCAATGCTTGGTGAAATATGAATAAAAGTTCAGCATAAAACTCTACAAATCTCAGAGATCAAGAAAATGCCATCAGAGTGACTCAAGTTCTGGTGAAGCTTGCAATGGTGACTCCAAGGTGACTGTACTTTTACAGGCTCTTGTGCAGTTTGCTGTCTGAAGAGGCAGTTAGTGCAGTAACAAAGCCAATTATGTACATAACTTTAAATATGAACTTGTTTAAATATTAAGAGAAGAGTGAAAAGTCTCTGGAGTATTTCAGTGCACTGGAAGCTTTAAAACATGACGGTGGATTGTTGGAGACCCCAAAGCAAACTGATACGTGGGTTTAAAGGTAAACTCATCACTTACCTTCTTTATGGATAATAACAGGAAATGAAATACAGAACTTGCGTTTTAGCAATTCAAACACTTTACAACTTTTTAACTCATTGGATGCATTTATACTAATGTTTTAGTTCTGATCAGAAAGTCACTTTTAGAAAAGAATCTCCCAGCTTGGGGGGGCTGGGAGTTTCTTTGGTAGATAATTTCCCAAATGGCTTAATAATATTGCAGAGTTGTTAAACCACATTTGTTGTCTTTATTCCTGAGCAGGGACAATCAGTATAAATTACAGTTTATGACAAGCACTGTGTTGTGAAATAATGGTGAAAATTTATCAGTGATATTGATATAACTAATAAATACTGGTGACATGTTGTTACAAAGTATCTGATTCCATATTTATATGTAATGCCTTCTAAGGGCACTGTTTAACTATTAATGTCCTCAGAACTAGCATATATGCTCCATGAGGTTATGCTAGTAAAACATTATTTAGATTATCAGAAAGCCACAGCTTAAAGGCTGACGAATGAAAACAGGATTGTAACAGCCCCCACACCTCCAGCCAGACAGGAACAAGTATATAACATATGCAAAACATACAATTTATAGTAAATTTGGATATAATGTGGAAATGCAGACAAATGAAGAAAAAGCTAACTTTGTTAGCGAATGTATAAATGTGATGCCAAATAGACCCAAGGGGAACCCCCTTGTGAGGGGAAGAAATCATCAAAATAAACATCACATTCCTCCTATCAAAACCCTGGTATGCTGATGGCTTCCCATACCCCCTTCTTTTGAGAAGGAATAGCACCACTGACCTCAGGTCCCAGACATGCATTAGAAGGGTGAGCACAGCAACAGCAAAAGGCATAGGTACTAGAAAGCTTGTGTGTATCATTTTTAATAGTTCCATTATTAGGCATAAGCAGCAATAATTGGATAATTTGACTATAAGTGTAAGTATCTTCTTACCTAGACTGATAAGAATGAATTTTTTTTTATCAGACTAATTGGATGAATCATAAATTCTTGGTTTCACACAGACAGTATGTTTCTGTAGCCTACAGAAATTGCACAGGGTGTTTAGTCGGGTAACCTTGCTCTTGAGTCTTTGCTATTAAATCTCACTGCAACAACTGACGGAGAATGCAAGTGACCTAGGCTGTAACTCAGATGCAATAGCATGTATTTACCATGCTACTAGAGACAATCCTTGTTTATTAAGCTTTTTTAAGAGGTTTAAGTGTTTTACCATTCAACTTTACTTTTTGCCAGAAAATTCAGACTCTTATTTCCTGATACACATCTCAACTGCCAGTTCCTTCAATTATTTGTTTGGGGCTTCATTTCCTAACCCAGGTACTTATGTCTGTCTGTCTGTCTGTATGTATGTATGTCTGTATGTACCTAACCCAGGTACTTATAATTCTGTATGTCCTTGCAGCCTCTCAGACCAGCATATCTCAGTGAAGAGAATTAATTTTCAAAATATCAGTTTGAACTTCAAAACCTAGAGAACATACTTTGAAGACCATGCCAATCAAAGTAATACCATTTCCATTTCTACTGTTTTTATCATAAATCATAATATTTTTAAATAAATCAACCAATACTTAAGGAAAACAAAATTCCATTAAAAGTTTTGATTTTCAGCATCAAAAAGCATACTTCTGATGGGACCTGTCAGACTCTTCAGGTAAGAATGAAAAGATAGAAGAAACACAGTTAACATAATCTAGTAGTAAATGGCATTAAGGGAAAAGGAGCTAATTTTTTAAGTGCCAAAACCCAGAAATATGGATTATTTTCCTCACCATAAGTTCCAAGGGATTCAATTAAAAAAGATATGCGCTTATCAGAAGGCAGTTCTCCCATAACACAAATGAACAAGGACTATGGCTCTGGGTCATAGAAGTTTCTGAAATGGTTTTCCCTCAATCTCACTGTATCATTTTCCCACATACAATGAAAAAAAAAAAAGAAAAAAAAACCTTAATGATTATGAAAAAACTTTTCAAATATGGAGCAATGAAGAAGTTTGAAGAAACATTGAAAACAGAGTTCCAGCAGATGTGATGCTCCCCCTCAGTTCAGATTCTTTATGATAAATTTTTTTTCATCATTAATAGCAATTTTGTTGGTGGTCATTTAAACAAATCATCTTTCAATGCACAACTTCAATGCTGGATATAAAAAAAGACACTAGGATGAGGACAGCAAGGTATCTGGCTTTCTGAACAACATTGCATAGTCAGCGGTCATAGGCTAATGTATATGCCATTTTTTTCTGTCAGAACAGCTTTTTTTCAGTAAGCTAACATGGATATTGGAAAATAACTGTCAATATTATCATGATTCTCTACATGGCAAAATTTATTTTAATTTTCATAGCTTTTTTCTCCACTTTCGTGGGCAAGAGAAATTGCAGAATTGCATCTCTCTTTCACCAAGGAGTTCAGACCTGGACGTAGCACTTCAAAACTATCCCACCAGGGCTGAGCAGAGAGATCCCCTTCCCTGCCTGCTGGTAATGATCTTCCTAATTCAGCCCAGGAAGTTCCTGGCCTTTTTTGCTGCAAGGACATGATGCTGGCTCATGTTTAACTTGTTGTCTACCAGAACTCCCAGGCCCCTTTTTGCAAAGTTGCTTTCTAGCCAGTGGGCCCCCAGACTGAAAACAGAGGGTGAAGTCCCTTGCTGCCAGCCATGGGGGAAGCTGGGCCAGCTTCACATCCAGCAGCTCGGTGTCCTTGAGAGAAATCAGCAGTTACACCATATTGCTGCTGCAGCCTCTCTAGTCTCAGAAAAAGACTTTATCTAGTTTCCCTTAGTCCTAAAGAAGAGGTATAAACTCAGTGAAGAGTAAAAAGTACAACTGAAACCACAGCAGAGTGACAGTTGCAAACTAGTAGTAAAACATTAGGCTTCATCCTTATTTTCTTCTTGAACTCATTCAGCTTAAGGTAAGCACAAGTATGAATTCTTTGTTTAACTGAGGATCAACAAAAAAAATATATATTGTTGCCAAAGATGAACTACTCGGCCATATAAAACCTTCCTATCTCTTCATTCCTGATCATTTTCAAAATCTAATGACTCATTATGATGCAGATTTTAAAAAATCAAACTGAAGAAATGGAAGATTATGCACTAAATAATGGTTGTAAAGATACTTGGATTTGTAGTAAATAATTTTGGTTTTAACCTACTGCAATTATTTAATTTTTTATCAGCTCTATTTTCCTTGACACATACAAGCAATCTATGTAAAGACTTGAAGTTTACACAGAATCTAGCAACAAGGTTTGCAGATAGGATCAATATCTTTTATTAAATTAATTGGTATAACTGGCAAAATCAGAACAGCAGCTCTTCTTCAGGTCTGTAATAAAAACTGCAATTTCAAAGTTAAACAGAAACTGATAACAATTGATGACAATTTAGTTTGACGTGTTAGCTGCACCATTTCAGAAAGAAAAGATAGTCAGGTAATTGTGAAGTAAAGATGGGGCAGACAGGTGAGGAGTAACTATTATTTAGCTATTTTTTATCTACTAGCATTTTAAGAAGGAATTTGTTTTCAGTAATACAGTATTTGACAGTTCAGCTGTCAACTGAGAACAAGCAATAATAACACTAATGGAAATCAGAACAAAGTACTCTAGCTAATCATAGCACAGAAGTTTAGTCATACGACTAAACTAAAAAAAGAAAAAGGATGTATTTATAATGCATTTATAATGTATTTACTAGTTTATTTCAAGTTCTTGCAAAAATTAGTGCCTTAGAACCATATAAACAGTGCAGTAGGATTGTAGCAATAAAAGAGAATGCATCAATCTAGAAAATTTGCTGACACAAGGAAAAGATTTGTTTGTTATTAAGGAGCTTCAATATTTTGTAGTGTCTCAAACGGTAATAAAGCTACAAATGCATCACTAGCTTCAATAAAATTCATAGTTCTTTTAAGACTGGCAAGATCAGATGAAAAACCCAGATAAGCTACAGATAAATGGCTAATCTAGTATCAATCATTTCTTCTGCTATAAGGCAAAAGCTAAGGGCTTGATCACACATTTATTTTTCTTCAGAATATACAGTATTTTTATGGTAAAAATATATGTCTGTATTGATAGTTTCAGTATAGCTGAAACATATTTCAAAAATAAATAGCAATTTTGCTTTTTATAAAAATGATACTAATTCAGGATCAACTAAAACAGGTGCCAGTAAATGAAAGTTTTTCCCAACAGCTGAGGCATTTTTTTCAGAAGGATGGAACTCCTAAAGGAAACAAGCAGAACACTTCGTAACTGTCTTTCCTTTCACCAAATACATTTTCTCAGATGCAGACAGATGAAGGAGGAATGAAAACGTTGATGGGAATTTTGAAATTTCCTAATTTATTCAGTACAATAAAGTATTTTAATAAGAATTTTAATTTTAATGCTGTTCTTGCTGTGAAGAATACATTTACCTGTTGCTGATTTTTACTTTTACTGATTACAAACATTTAGCTCAAATATTCTGTCCTTATTTTTGTAACGAATTCTCTTGAAACTTATTTGGAAATGATTTCTAATAAGAAGGTGTAGGGACAACATTTATGTTTCCAGGACACTCTAGTACAATGAAAAATTATTTGCTACAGCACTGGCTAACAACAGATCTCTTGGTGAATTTATGTGATTATTGGAAACAATGAAAATATTCAGCTGATCAAATATTACATTTTGCATTTTATATGCCAAAGTCTATGTGATCTCACATTTTATTGTCCAGTATTAAATAGACATAGTCTTAAGTTCCTCTTTGAAGTCTCGAGTACAGTGCTTCTACTCTGCATTGTATTTTCTTTTTCAAAAGAAATTATGGTCTTCCGCTAGGTGGTTACTGTGTTGACTAAGACAGATTGAAGAAACTATTTAGAAGGCTCACCTAATTGAAACTGTGCTTTATTACTAAACCAAATATTCACATTAAACATTCTTTGCCAAGTTCCTGAAAATATTTACACAACATATCAGCACAATAAATAAGATTGAGGGAATTCAGATATTCTCATAAAAAATTTTGGAACAGTAGAAGGTAAACTCATTGAGCTAATTACTTGCTATGAATTATTTCCTTTACTCATGAAAAAAACGAGTCTCTAAAATCTCAAGTTTATTTAATCAGTCACCTTTTTCTTTATCAATCAAAAATATAGTAATAACACAAGGAAGAAACTAGTCCTACGGTTACTGGTGAGATCACAACTTTTAAAAATCTCAGAGGATGCAAAAGATGCCTCAGAGGATTATACAGCATTGCCACAAAAAGAATGTGCAAAGATGCACACACAGACCATACAATCAGTTAGAAAAACTAATTTCCTAACTTAATCCAGATTGCAACTGGCATAATAAAAACATTGATGTCAGAGACTGGAGTTTGCAATAATAAAGGGACTTAGAGAGGATTAAAGAGGATATAAGAGATTATCAGACTAATCACAACTGATATTGGCACAAATCAGATATCAGAGGCCATACTGTATAACCTTTAGTTGTGCCTTCTTTAGAAGTATCAAGTCCTAATATCTCAAAAAATAAACAGAAAAATGTATATTGATCATAAAGACCAGTATTTTGAAAGCCTAGCAATTTCAATAATTGCTCCTTTGTGCAATAATTAAACATACAAAGTGAATGTCTCTAAATATTTATGTTCATCTTTCATATAGATAAATTAATTTTCAATACCACCATAGGAACAGGAATATCATTCAAAATAGGAAACTTTTTTTAGCAGGTTATATACGCTAGAGCAAATTTCCCATTATTTTTTAAAGATTAAACTTTGAAAAGGTCTCCTGTGTAATATGGCAAGAAAACAGTACAGGAACTGAGCACGATGTAAGATGATACACTTTTCAGAAGACAGCTTCCATGGAATGCTGACTTAACTCTCCACCTAGTGTATAGCAATAAGTAACATAACGCTCTACTATCTAATAATTTTCAATTATGTAAAAACTCTGTCAAATAATCTCAAAATGGAAAAAAAACCCCAAAATTAAAGGAAAAAAAATCTCTCACCTCTCTGTCACCAAACCAAAACAGAGAGATTGTCAAGGTATACGTAAAGCAATATGTGGAAGGAAAAATTGTCCTTCTCATAAGTACCCCATTTTTCTGAATAGTTCTTTAAGTATTTCTGACAGTTGGCACATCCCATTTTAAGAAAGGATCTGCTTAAACAAGGACACAAACTTTTAAGGATGTTACCATAAGAGCAAGAATCTCGAAAAAGCAGAATGTCATTAAAATCAATTTTGCCATGTTAGGATATAGGGCATAAAACACTTAAAAGTCAGAATTTACCTATACTTTAGGAAGATTTTTTCTAACAAGCTAAAATCAACTGTAACACTACAGATCTCTGACAAAGAGTAACAAATTGTATAGTGTAATGTTAACTGCACTGAAGTTGAATACAAGTTGACTTTTAGATGTAGAACCTAGTTTCCCAAATCAAGAATGAGTCTGAAGGATCTTGTGACTAAATCTAAGCTACTTATAAAATGATAAGACTTATAAAAGATTCTCGTATCTCAGTCTTCAAAATTTCTGCTTTTGTAACTAGGGTGCTATGTCAATTTCTTGTATACAAGATTAGTAACAGATTAATTTAAACATATCTTTCAAAGTCTGATGCCTTACACAAGAGTGGACCTTAAACAAACCAGAAGCTAGCAATTTTCTTATCAATTTTCTTATTCAGATAGAACAGGGCATACACCCAAACAACCCAGGTACTATCAAAACTAGAAAAGATAAAAATGGTATGATCTTAGAAAAAATATTTAAATTATAGAAATACTTCAAGAATATATGACTATGAGCACTGGAGATTTACCAAAGGCAAAATAATCTTTGAATGCCTTTGTTAATTGTTGTTAACATTAGAATTAAGAAAAATTAGTGTCTTCATACTTAACAATGCTACTTTTGTTATTTGCAGTAGTGGCAAAGAAGAATTATACACTTCTGCTGAGACTTGGCTAATTTTCATGTATCAGAGAAGAAACCTCTTTGACTTGAAGGAAAAAGATAGTTTTGAAATTTAAAGACAAGAAGATTTCATTGTCCCCACCACTCAGAGTAAATACAGAGACCATATGACCAAAGATGACTTTTTGAGAAAGAAAGAGAGAAAGAAAGAAAGAGAGAAAGAAAGAAAGAGAGAAAGAAAGAAAGAGAGAAAGAAAGAAAGAAAGAGAGAAAGAGAGAAAGAAAGAAAGAGAGAGAAAGAAAGCTAGCTCTCATGCCTGCTAAACTTGAACTATTAAGATAAAATGAATCTTCTCAAATATAACATTCTCAAGTTAATTCTTCTTAAAGGACAATACAAATAATACAGTATTTTAATATTTTTCAAAATGTAGATAGAATAGCAAATTAAGTAAGATTATATACTTCAAATATGTGGAACTGATTCCTGGTAAATTCCCTACATTCAGAGTACAGTTAGACAGTATACATAGAATAATCTGTGGCACCAAATCATGCTGATTCACATGCATTAAACATTTAATTCATAAAGTATTGCTAAACTTTGGTTGCACAGTTACTGCTAAAAATTTATGTCTGCCCTAGGATTAGCTGAATCACACTATAGGCAGTCAGAGCTAATAATTTTTCCAACTCAGTATGTGTAGTAAGTTCTATGGATACCTCATTTTTTTTCTTACCATATTTTTTGGTACGCATCTACATTTGGCCAGATGCATGCATTGGGAGCCTTGTGGAAGACATTGTATCTGAGGAGTTACTGATCCTGAGCAAGCCATGTCTGCTCTACTGGGCCTTGAGAAGCCCGTATGTTAGTATGATTATGCCACGGTATGGGAATCTGCTAGAGTGGCCTATGCCTGCCTGTGCTGCATGCTAGGGAATGTAATGACAGAGAAAACATTCCAACCTTTCAGAATAAAATATATGATTCTGTTTACTTCACAAAATAAAAGGCACCATGGTATGGGAGGGAAGAGAAAACTCTCCAAAGACATAATGTGCCATGGGAAGACAGCGTGCCATGGTAAAATCCATCTGGGGGTCAGTTAAGTGCTGGACAAAAGGAGAGTTCCCAATATCTGAAAGAGCACGAGATTTAATTGCTATGTATATTCATCTTCTATTAAAATAGCTATTTTATAATGTCTTTTCATAAAATCTTGTCAGGCTTTCTTACTGAGATGCAGAAAGAGCCATACACCCTCTCCCCACCCCACTCAGGGGTTGCAGAACAATTCTCATCCCCATCATTAGTAAACAGCTGGATTATCAAAATCAAGAGTGCATTCAATCATCAACCATCAAGGATTCAATCAGCAATTTTCTTTAGATCACCAAAAAAAAGAATCTACTACCTAAAGAATCTGGAATAAATTTCCAAAGAAGTTCCAAAGTAGGTACAGTTAGCCAATAAGATTGTAAAAGCCAGTGCCAAAGAATATGGTTCCATGCACAATTTTTTGTGGGTTTGCCAGTTTCAGCAGAGGTGAGGTAAGAGGACAAAGAAGAGAACACGCTCATAAAGCTTTGGTTCTGTGGAGATCAAAACCATATTGAGTAACTGCACGCTGAATTCTGAAAATCCAAAATTAGACTAATGACAGAGTTATACGACAGGTACAATTTATTTTCAAATCTACTGAAACAGTTGACACCTATAATCTTAACAATAACTACAGCTCAGTGACAAAATAGCTTAAGTTTTGGTCAAATAAAGATTCAGCATGCTTAAAAGTGATGTACAAAGAAATTATTCCTCAATAACTTTAATAATATATTTTCCTGTTTTCCCCCACTTGTCTCCTCTTTTAACCCTGGAAGACAAAGCATGTCAATCTATAAACTGAATTAGACATAGTAAAACTGTAGACAAATGGAATAAGAGTAACATAATCTTGCATAAGGACAAAGACTAAATGCCATTTTCACTATTGTCATTTACATTTATCTGTATGCATGAATCTCATCACACTAGCTGATGAACCAGATAACCTTTCCATGCATGATCTTCTTTTGGCTGATAATACAGAATCTAGTTTTCAGAAGTATTTGAAGTACTGCTTCACGTTTCTTATTTTATCCTTTCTCATTCATTATCTTTTCTCAAAAACTTAAAACATTCCATCAAAATGGAAATGTAATCTGTTACCAATTATCATTAAGTGGTACATATATTTCCATAGCTTTTCTGTAGTTTTCTGAGCATATGTTTCCAGAATATTGCTCCATGCTCTCCAGTCTTCTGTTTCAGTGAAATAATTACCTTCTAATACTTCTATCACATACATAAGACACATTCAAGATTTTTAAAGGAACAGATACAAACAATAACCCTGAGCTTCTCGGTGTGAATTATGTTGCCCAGCACCACTAAAAGGCCCCGTTCCTTTAATAGGGCTTCTAGTGATAATGTGATATGAACTTGCAATAACACTATTAAGAATAGTACAGTAATGAATATCTATCAAAGATTTTAAGCTGGACAAGGCAATCTCAGAAAACAACAAAGTCATCCTTTTCTGGCTTGCTTTGTTTTTACTTATAGAAGAAACTGATCCAGAAGGAAAATATTAGTAAAGTTGTACACTGTATAACATCTTAGAGTTTCTGAATGCTAAGGAATAAACTCAGGAACATAACAGTAAAAAGTATTTCATGCCAAGAAAGGAACAATTGTAAAAATTAAATACCTGACCACAAATCTTTGCCCCAGTACAAATGCAGTAGAAAGTTGCAACTAATTTGAAGAAAATCTTCCCCTACCACTGAAAAAGCTATGATTGTTTCTGAATCAGCAGTGTTGCAGTAATTATTACTGACTGTTGCAATGAATGGGACAGCATATGAATGAAGCTGCCTGAAATGAGGCATTCCAATACACACATAAGGTTGAAGAACTGTAGGATGATTGGTTTCTGCCTTGTCTTCTCCTCCTACGTCTTCCTTAATTCATTAGTTTCATGGGGATTTTTGTACCCAAAGAGGGAGGAAGGGAGCACAGAATATTGCAATGCGATTGTAATATAAACCTGGAAAATTATAGAAACATCTTAAAGATATCATAATTAATTAATAATAAATTACAGTTTACTGGAAAAATACAAGAACTATAAATGTTCAGGTTGATTTTTCAAAAACAGCTCAGGAAAAAGATAATGATACAATTGTGCTAGAAAGGAAGAACAGCTCACCTGGGGTTACTGCCAAAATTTTTCCTGCTTCTAGTTAATGATATTGAAAATACTGTATGGTTTGCAACACACTGGTTTATGTACCTAGTGCATTAAGAATGTAAAAATAAAAAAGGAAGTATTTAACCAGATAAAGAAAACTACAGAGTAAATTAATAGAGTATAGATATATACTATATACAGTATACATTATATTGTAAACTATAACACCAAAGAAATACGATGAATGTAGAACTTTGTGCATGTGTGCATGCATATGTGAGAATGAGAGAGAAGGGCAGAGAGTGCACGCACGTGCAGCCTGAACATTTTTGCCCAATACACCTGAATAGAACACCCAGTAAAAACTGAATGTATTACAAAGAAGGAAAAAGAATCAATAATCCTCTAGAGGGCAAAGGAACAATTCATAACAAATATCATGGGTAACGAGTTTAATAAAGAAATAATTCTAATAGACTTTTTTTTTTTTTTTAATTTTTAGATGTGGTTACAGGAAAGCTTAGACTGTGTCTCAACGCCATTGCTTGAAGTAGGAAATCATGTCTGCCAGTGTTTCTTTGAGGGACTCCTGTCAAGTGCAAATTTCAATACTGACTTTGCTATTACAATATTCCTGCACAATGAGACAAGCTGATCAACGTCTCACCACTGCTTAAAGGTGGAGCTTCCTTTTTCTCCACTCCCTGTTAACAGATGCATACTCGCAACATATGACTTTTACTGGCTGATGTGCTTGTGACAGTTCTCCAAGTTGATTCATATCAATAATTTGGTAAAAAACTAACCAAGGAGATAAAAGATGATTCTTTTTTGCTGGTTAAGCAATCCAAACCAGCTTACGCTAATGTCAGATGAACAGGAAAGATGGCACAAGAAGACAGACTGCACAATAAGAGGCAGGGGAGAAAAAAACTGAGAAACAGTCAAGACTTCTTCTAGGCAGCAGCAAAGTGTTGTAAGACCTCACCTGCTCATGGAACCATTCCCGCAGAAAGGAGGATTTACTGCTGCTTTTGGAGGAAGCTGGTGGAAACGGCTGCTACAACACATACATGTGTTAATGAGTAGAGAGATGTCTCCCTTTTATTCTGGAGCAAGACAACTACAAAGGAATTCCATCAATGTAACACTTCCAAGAGTTCAATAAATCATCTGAATGCCCCATTAAATCCTATTCAAAATTGCAAATTGCCTTAACTCTATCTGCTCTAGTAAATATTAAAAGCTGGCTCAGTAGTTCTGAAAGAAATTTCGTTGAAGCAAGGGGAATTAAATCCAGTGGGCTCTGGACCAAGTCTGCAGAGTACATCATTAACACTCATCCACATCTGGAAATGTTCCAAAATATTTAATATGCACCAATTAGTCTAGAACAATTGTTTCTTGTAAGCTCTTTATCCTCAACTGTGTATGGAAATACACCTAGGAGGAGAGTATGCACACAGAGATAATTATTCTAGGATAATCACGCTTCGCAAAAATCAAGAATGCACAAAAAAGGGGTAAATATTCCCTTTACATATGTCTTGCAATATAATGGAGTTACATGTAATGCAAGAAATTATCTTCACGACCTATCCTCGACTCTGATACTATATGTAAGAGTAAAATAATTTTCATATAGTCTCATTTTCAGCATATAGGTACTACTCTGTACATTTGGCCTGCATTTCCTACTTGCAGATTGTATAACCTTATACTTAACTGTGTAAAAATATATTTTGCATATATAGCTCATAGCCCATACAAGCCATGTAGGGAAGACTCAGGTAGTCACACAACTAGGCAACTTAATGCACAGGGAATAGAATATATCTTGATGAAAATTACAAAATTTGCTTTACAGGAACAGAGGTAAGTTTTGGAAATTTCAAAGTAAATGTTACTTTTTATTATTTAAATTCTTTTGAAACCAGAATATTTAAGAACCATAGTATTCACTTTAAGATCTTTTCCCTCAAACAATCATTAGAATAACACAGACTCTTCAAACTTTCCATGAAATTAAAAACATGAAATTTAACTGTTATGACTAGAGTTGAAATTTTTTTACATTAATTCCAAAAAAGCTATACTACATCTAACCTCTACAAACGTCCCCCAAAAAACAAAACCCAACCAACAAAAAAAAGCAACAACGAAACACCTTCTTAAGAAGAACGGCTGTCTGGTACCTCTTAGCAAAACTCCAGTTAAAGGTTATCTGTGGTAGACGACCTTCTTTCACCATCAGAGTCATTACTTCAAAAAATGGCTAACTACATAGGTCTGCTTCCTGTGAATTTAGATTCAGATACAGATACAAGACTCCTTTAACTTTTTAGAGCAGCTTTACTTATGACCCAAGAAAAGAGTTGTCTTTCGATGAAAACAACAAACCTGAAGATGCGCATCTTGTAGAAAAGCCCACATGACAATTGCTTGCAACGCCCTGACGAGGACTGATGCACTTATGTATGTTATAAATTAAAGAATTATCTTGCCAAATAGTATACATACTACATGGCTAAAAGTGTTTTTCTTAGTTCATTTAAATTACAAACTTTCTTATTTTTGTTGATACATAAAATAAAATAAATCAACTAATATCAAGAAAAAAGGAAAAGCTAAGTGTATTACAGACTATAACAGCAAACACATACCAAGTGAACAAAACAGATTTTAAGCCAGTTCGCTGAAATTACAATTATTTTGTGCCTTTATAAATTACTCGATATGAAGATCTCCTGAGACTTTAGAAGTATTAATTGAATGTATTTCAACTTTGAAAACTTGATTGCTGCCACTCTCATCTGGAGTCTCAAGACAAAAGCAACGTAGCTACACTGATCAGAGCACAGATTAATGATTTTAGAATGTTTACCAGTAGAAGTTAAACTAAAACAAAATGCCGACAAGATTTTAGAGCCCTTATGGAATTTACAGGCCTACTAGTTTAAAGAAATGCAAATCCTTTACAAGCAGACTGGACAAACTCTTGAAAAAATCAAAAGCACATGAAAAATATGAAACCAATAGAATATTTACTCACAAGGAATTTTTAAGGTTAAAAATTATACTTATGAATTCTTATGTCCAGTAATTCTACAGAATTAATAGTAAGCCCCTGGCTCTTTAACAATCAATAGAAGCTAAAAAAAGACAGGAAAAAAGGTATGATCAAATACAGGCACAAGATAAAATAAGTAAGATGACACTGGAAATTTTTCTAAAGCACGAAAGCTGCTTTGCTACTAGAAATCCATAATCTTATTTCTCCATCACCCTTGGTAGACATTTCATTAATATAATCATTGTTTTGTTCCTACTATTTTAGGTATTGAACTTAACATTTAAATCCACTAAGGCCATGAATACATTAAAAATATTTAATATGCTTTTCTTTTTATTGCCCATTCAGCAATGCCTTAAACTTTCCATTTTCAAGAACTAAAATTGTAATGTGTAGAAGAGTCTACAGATCCTCTTTACACAGGAAACTTCAGAATTTTACTGTATTACAACCTACAAGTGGAGACAAAGCTTAAACCTTATGATTAGGAAAAACATGGTTTGGTGGTTGTGGGTTTTTCTCATTAGGATCAAAAAGACAGATCTTCTTCCCCAAAAACTGACACATCAGTTCGCCTAAAATTCCAAAATCCTCTTCTACTCCTATAAAGTCTAAAGTAATACAATGTCTGACTAAATAACAATATAATGCAAAGAGAATTACGATTGAAGTTCAACTGATGCAAACTCTTAACTTCTGTGAAGACACAGACGAATATTAACATTCACTGTAATTTTAATCAGTAATATGCAAAAAGGGTTGTGACTTTCTGATATGAAATAGTCCTTGACTTTCATAATTCTTAAGCACTTTCTTTTATCATTTTGCTGATGTATGTTCTATTTTAAAATCAGAAAGATAATGGATGTGCTTCTTAAACAGTAAATTGGGTTTTATATCAGAGACCTGTCAGCACCACGACAGGTTGACCTGACAGTGGTCTTGCATTTGCAGCTCTCCTTCATAACTGCTTTTCAAGGTGATAGGTCAATCTCAAGAAAAGTGCAGATTTCTTGATCCCTCAGGAAACATCTTAGAGTCATAACATTCACTGCTTTTACAATCTTTCTAACAGATTAAAAGCAGAGCTATCCTTTGCTGTCACATATATTTTTATTAATCAAGGGCATTTAAGATTTGGGTAGATAATGTGAATTAAAATACATTTGATTTTTCTACTGCCTCTAGGGCAAACATCAAAATTCAGGAGAAATGGGTTATCTCTCAGTGTTACTGATAACTGCAACAAAAAAATTAAACCACACTTGTTTTTAGTGAATGACTTCTTTGATTTCACCCATTTTTAAATGAGTGGATTAAGACAGCACCTTAGCATAAACATTAAGCTTAAGATTTTCCTTTTGTATTGGATATGAGTTTTCAATAAAATAATTAAAATCAAAGCTTGGAAGAGAAATGGTTAATGGCAACTTCAGTTGCAGCAAAGTACTGGAACACCCTGAACTCACATCTTTGTTCAACAAATGCTGATCTGCTAAAGTACCTCACCGTACATATTCATTAATTTATTTGTATGCTGATTACTCCAAGCCTAATGATAATGGTTTTTAAACAAAATGATAATGTTTTTTAGATCTACTCACACTGTAGAAAGACTGTTTTGTAGATATTATTAAATATAATAAGACTGATCATATCCTTGAAGACTACTGGTATCAGCACTGCTCTATAATACAACATGGGTGAAAGGAAAAAAAATATATTCAGAAAATTAAGAGCTAACAATTACAGACCCTGTTTCTATTCTGTTTTTCAGACTTCCTTGTTTGGCTTATATAACTGTTTGGCTTTATTTACAGTCTACTTTATAGGGGTATGTTATTCTGTGTTGTTATGCAAATTTTCCATGAAAGCTTTGTAAATTTCTAAGAAGAACAGATCTAAAGATTTCTCTTACTAATTCTAATGCATTGACTGGAAACAAACTCTTAGTTATGACTGTATGACCATTTTGTAATGCTATATTTACCAAATTTGTACTTATAGCAATGAAAATTAAATATACTAGAATTCAAAATTTAGAACACAAGAACCTGACCAAAAACAAGCCCTGTGGTTAAACCCCAGATGGTAGCTAGGACCATGCAGCCACTCATGCAGTTCTTCCCCTTCCCCCTCCAGAATGGCAGGGAGAAGAAGGAGAAAAGGAGGGGAAAGGAGAAGAAAAAAATCTTGTGGGTTGAGATAAAGACAATTTAACAGAACAATAACAGAAAAAGGAAAATAACATTAATAATAATAATAATTATGGTAAAAGAACATACAAGATAAAGTAATACAACACAAGACATTCTCACTACCTAGTGAATTGGTTTCCCATCCCAAGCCATGATCGCAGACTCCCTCCTCCCAGCGACCCTGATATATTCCAAGCATGATGTCTACAGTACAGAACATTCCATTGGCCATTCCATTGTTCTGCCTATGCTGCTTCTCAGCTTCCTGGGGAAGCACAAAAAAATCCTTGAATAGTATAAACATCACCTAGCAACAACTACAACAATATGCATTATTGACATTCCTTTCATACCAAATCTGAAACACAGCAACCACCAGAAAAAAAATTAACTCTATCCCAGCCAAAACCAGGACAAGAAAAATGGATACTGTACTTAAATTACATTTTGACATTTTGTCTGGCACTATTAAATATCTAACAAAGTGAGCAGGAAAAAATATCGTTCTTTGGTGATGAAAATACCATAGTAAACCTGTTATATCAATTTGGCCTTTTTGTTCAACCAGCCATTATAAGTCTGCATTTCAGTGAATGGTACATGAATGCTAACATTGCATTGCAATGAGATAAAAGAAATTTACTTTGAAATTAGCTCAAGTAACATACTAAGTAGATTTGCTAGCATCCACACCACTTTAGATGTCTCTAAAATTAAAAAGCAGTAAGGTGTGTAGACACAGGGAATCAAACAATTATACTGCAGCAATTTACTTCTCCAGCCACTTTTTCTATTGCTTTTTTAAAGATATTAATATTTCTAGTATCATTCTTTAATTAAGTCCAGTGTTTTCATCTGTTTTTCTTAAAGTGAAATCACAGTAATTTATAATGATATTTTACTTAACCTTTAAAAAGATGTCAGTTATTTCTGAAAATTTAGATACCAATGCTGTTATAAAAGGATAGAGAATAGTGCAAAGACAGGTAAATATATCTACTCTTCTAACTAAAATGCCTTTTACTATGTTCAAAGTTGCAGTGCCACAACAGCCTTAAAGAACAGTTTGGACCAGAAGGACCTTTATAGGTCATGTAGTCCATCCTCCCCTGCAATGAGCAGTGACGTCTTCAACTAGATCAGGTTGCTCAGAGCCCCATCCAACCTGGCCCTGAATGTTTCCAGGGATGGAGCACCTACCACCTCTCTGGGCAACCTGTTCAGTGTTTCACCACCCTCATTGTAAAAAATTATTCCTTGTGCCTAGTCTAAGTGCACTGTTTCGATCCTTGGTGCAATGTTTCCTTTTCCTCTCTTGCATTAGATCTGACTATGCTAAGCTGTATCCATCCACTAAGTAATCAGAAAAGTATATCCATTTTTAGGGAAAAGAGGGATTACTTTTCTGCCCATTTAGCATGATAGAACAGCTCCTTCAAAATGTAAAAGCTGAAATCTTTTCATTCTGGCCACTTTCTTGTTTGACATGAATATTGGAAAGCAACAGGAAAAGTTAAGGATATATATGTATATATGGATGCTCTTGTGAGAGGTGGACCTGAATCGCTTCTGCCTGAGAATCAAATCTAGACCTTCCACTTGTTAGCCAAAATCTCTAAACACTAGTTTATTATATAGAGATTAGTAACTGTAGCAGTGGCACAGGAACAAGTCCTGACTTCATTGTTCACGGAATACTGATAGCTGTTTATTCCCAGAAGAACTGTTCAGTCTTTTTACTTCAAGTGAATGAGGGTACCTCCCTGCACCTCTAAGCCAGACATGATGAATAGAAGTTGACGTGATACCGTACAGCACTTTATGTTTTACATTTCCTATTGAATAGACACAAGAGGCATCTCTTTGGAACAGAAGTTTCATGGACTATCTTTTTATGGCACTTGCCCTCAAGATGCTATATGGGGAGCTTAGTGACTAAGCTGCAGATTCCATATTCCTCCTTGGAGATCAAGAGACTAAAATTTAGGATTGCATTCTACACCCATTATTGTGATTTGCAAAGCCTATTGATGATTGCAATGCCTAATGTAACAGCTGGTACCTGATTCAAGGGGCAATGCAAAACCACAGGGATTTTAAAAGAGAAATGTTATACAATCATCATCATGGGCTAAACTAGACAGAAGACAAGGACTTTATTGTTGGCAAAGCACCAATCAGTTATATTTCTCTTGTGACTGGATGAGGAAAAATAAATCCCAGTAAAATATGATTACAATGACATTTCATATTTGAGAATAAGTCATGTTATGCCACACTAAATTAACGGGAAATGTTTAAATGAACTGTGTTTTTTATGGCAGTTTCCCAAATACAAAAATCTATAGGAATCAGCATTAATCTTCTATAGGTTTGTATAAATCTCTAGCAGAGTTATTCCAGTTATGCTAATCATAGAACTTTAAGTAGAATGGTAACTGTGGTAGGAAAGAAATCCTTCTTTTTTTTCTTTTCTTGCTTTTCTAGCTCTACTAAACTTCATAATTATGTCATGATTTACGATTTTTTCATTGATGTAACATGCATCTCAGTATAGGATATGAAATTAGCCTTCAAGAATAGATTTCTCTGGATGACTACTATTTGAAGAAATGTTATAAAACAGCAAGTTGAAATTAGAACTACAGAGTAACTGAAGTTCATTCTTTCTCATAGACAGCTAAGTGAATAGCTTATTAAAGATCATGACATCAAGATACTAGAAGTAGCAGTAGTCACAATGAATGGATTTTTTTCTGACTGACCACCTATGAAAGCCAAAAAAAAAAATCTATCTGGACAGTCAACTGTTTAGCATCCTCAAAATACTAAATGCTCATAAATGTGAAAAATATTTGTTTTCATGACATTTGCAAGCAGATTTATTCTGAAAGGTTTAGAGACAGTGTACTGGCAGAAAAACATTTCAGTTTCTGTTAATAATTACTATTCTAAATTAACAAAGTAGTAGTATAAACAAGCTAGTGATTCAAAATCAGAGCCAGTCATATGTCTCTGTCCTTGAGTATGCACAGTTGTTACTGTGTATGTTGTTAACCTTTGTAACCTTTATAAATTAAGGCAATAACGTGTTCAAAGAAAGAGCTGTGCATGCTTTCCTTCTCCTGGGAAAATCAGGCATAGATATTTAATTGGTAGTGTTATTACAGAATCATCAACTAGAACTTGAAATGTACAAAAATATATACACATATTTAGCCGAGTTATATTCCTTTATGACAGCAATTCATGTGGTAATATCTTAATTTAAAGAAACTACTCACAAAAAGTAGGTATAGGTGCAGAAATATAGTACAGAATTAAGAAACGAGGACAGGAATCGAAGTACATTGTTCTGATAAAACCCCCCACCTTATTTAAAGGTACATATGAAACAGATTATTGCTTTTTTCACATGACAGCTGGGTTTTAAATCTTCCAATTCTGATTAATTCTAAACAATGGAAATCAATCTAACATTAGGGTTTTTGTGAGATTTTTCTTATTAACATATGAATAATCGCCCCTAACCATATGTACATATATATATATATAAGCTGAAATATTCGGAGATATAAATTAATCTTACAACACTAGCTCAAAACATCAACAATTTTTTTTCTAATAAAACATTCCAATATGCCTAATGAGGGGAAAAAATAAAAGTGGGAGTTAGAAATTTCAAAGTAATGTGATCCAACATTGAAATAATTTACATTTGGAGGATAAAGATATAACTAATGAAAAGATTAGTCAAGGTTCAGTTTTTCAAAAAGTAAGATATGTTTTCCAAAAAGAAATGTTATTGCTTATGCTTCCTGTCAGTTGCCGCTATTTAGAATTAACATTTTTAGAGAAAGTTTATATAATCATTTAGTTAGCAATTCAGTCAATCAAAAATTTATGTAAGAATTTTTCATAACTATTTTTAAGACCCCACCAAATATATTTTAGAGAATAATATATTCTTAGCATATAAACTGCATACCAGGTTTTAAAAAAATCAACATTTACAAAAACCATCTAATTTAATTTTGTAAGGGAAGATTTCAACAACTGCTTTTTTTTACTCAAGCTGTAATATAAACATACATCAAATAGTTTTCCACTTACACAGAAGCAACAGAAGAAAGAAAAACTGTTGATTGGAACAATAATTCCTTATTGCCTCTTGATAACTAGAAAAGTAGTAAATATCCACAGAGCATCCTGTGTGAATTATGTGTCTATCTTTAAAAAACAAAGTATTTTAAAACAACTAAATGTACTTTGGTCTTAACAAACTTAGTGAAAAATCATACAACTGTATTTTAACCCCTGGGCTATAGAAAAAGCACCAGTACCCTAGTTTTCCTGCTGAGTTAGCCCTCGGTATGTCAAATAGTCCTTTAAGGGAAAGTTTTAACACCCCTACAGCAGCAAAATAGAAAACCAAATTGTTCTAAGAACAGGGAGACTTCCAAACAGGAGTTTCCTATTGTTTTGTACTCTCCTCCATAGTACCCAACACCACAATAACACCAGGTCCTTTAAGATGTCTTATGACCTTGCTTTGCTCACAGTAACTCTTTCTCCCTCTCCCGTTGGCAATTAGGTTTCAAAACAAAGAAAACTTTTATGTGGAAAGAAGGGTGGCTCAACAAAAAAATCATTGGGAAGCACATCCTAGAGAGCATACGCAAGGGAGAGTGTCATGTACATTGCATATGTGCTGCAATTAGCACCTTCTGCAGACGGACAAAGAGTAAGAAGTTGAAATTCAGCAAGTTGAATGGGCAGAAGGGAAACGCTACAATATTAAGAACTGTCGAAAAGGCTTGAGTCATAAGAAAGGACAGATAACTCAGAAGCTTTTCTCTTCTCTATTTCCCTCTTTAGAACTACTGAACAAAAATGGGACAAGATCTGTGAACAGCACTAGCCAGGAGAATTTACAGCGTAAACAGCAGGAATCACAAAGATAATCAGACAAAATGAAAAAATATTTATGCTATGAAGAAGACTGTAAGCTTCAACAGAATGAGCGTGCAAATTTCCTAACTATTATAATCTGATAAATATAACTCTAATCTGCATACAGTAAAGGATGTAAATATAGGGCAGTCGTCATCATAATGAGACTGAGTTACATAATTTTTATATAAATGGAACTCTTAACATGTTTTCTAAAATTTGTTTTGTGCATAACGCTTAGCAGATTAGAATTTTATAACTAGAAATTATTGTCTTCATTGCATGCATGGGCACAATAATGTGTATAAATATAGTCAGATATATACTTTCTTAATCATTATTGATTATCATCAGTATTTTATGATCAACTAAATTTTAGCATTCCTGAATAATAATTTCCCCAAATAATTGAAAAAAATGCATCTGACATACACACAATTCTAAAATACTGATTTCGCAGATACTTGCTTATTAGATTTTGTCACATTTGTCTACATAGAGCGACTGAACAAAAGATTACAAGTTTGCAAAATAAAATAGTAATCTAAACCCAGCAGATTTAATATTGTACATCCAATCTCATTTCTGACCCTTCTGAGTTTATCCTGACTGAGCAATAAAAACTACTATACTGTAACATTCTAAAAAGTTATAGCATACTATAAATGCACAAAGAAGCAGGAATTAAGGTCTCGTGGGCAATCTGGAATCTGGCATTTCCTAATTTTGGTGTGCTTTACAACTAATACAATATTTGTCCCTATGTAATCCCTCCTATGTGCTTTTTTAAAGGAAAAGCAAACAACAAACAGTTCCATCTTTGGCAAACCACTCGCTCCACTGTCTCTTTTTCTTCCACCTCTCATTGGTTTTGTTGGATGATTAAGACACCTTCTTGACCACATTGCAGTTGTGTCAGAGGCAGAGAAGGAGGAAGCTATATGCAGGAACAAAAAGCCCTGAACATGGGGAAACATTTACTGGGAGTCAGAACCGGGCTTTATTTCTTCTGCAGACATTTTTGTCATGGGTAGGATAAAGCCGAGTTTTGAAGACGGGACAACTTGGCTTGTTTTGGCTCCTGTCCCCCACTCCCAATATACAGCAGCTCAGTGAGCTCTCAAGCATTCACTTTGGCAGAGAGGCCTGTCTGCCTCCAAATTTTGATGCAGTATTATTCTGTTAGTTGGCCAAAGCTCTTCTTCAAGTAAGAAAAGAAATCTCAACATTCAGGTTTACATATCAGCAAAAGCTGAAAAGAATTTCATGTTACAAAACCCACGCCATAGCCTTAAGGGTTTATTTACACCAAACTAAAGATCTGCTGCAAACACTGTAAATGGACAGCTTCTCAAAGAAAAGAATGTAAGAATCTATTAAAAAGGAAAAGGTATGCCATCTAAGTATTAGGGTTGCTAGCAATGCCCCCATTAGCTACCAAGTTATGCTATGAGGGCTGTAACAGGATGGAGCACAAGAAATACTGCCATGATGAACTCTTACTTTCAAAAATTTGTAACTAGGAAAAGCAATCTTTGGGCTAAATTCTCATACTCATTCAGTGCTAAACAGTTAAGCTATTTAAAAATACTTAATAATGATCTCTGCGCGTCTATATAACCTAGTTAGTTATGTGAGCATGGTAACAAATAATGATAAATTGGCTGTAAGATTGCGTGCACATTTTCTCATCCATTTATCTGAAAATGCCTTCTTTTGGTTTTTAAATTATCATGTATCTGAATAGTATGAAAAAAGAATTTGAGAAATGTGATAAAGTAACTAACTGTGAATATAGCTATCTCTGTGTGCAAATACAAGAACACAAGGTTACTTATATTTCTACAGGTATCTGTATCGAGTATCTGTGTACTTACAGACGTATCCCATGTATTTACAATTCAGTAACATATTTTATAAATTAAGATACATCATATTAAACATAACTAGGCACATATTAAAAATCTGAGTGAGCTGTGTTGTGAAGGTGCTCCGCTGTGAGCAGGAGGATTATCAGAGCACATGTAAGCACACTCCGTACCAGCTTTCTCTGAGATGACACAGAGTGGAACTGTCATTAGGTCTGCAGTTTCTGGCACACAAGCGTTCATCCAGATTCCCCAGTACTAACTGCAGTAGCTTCCCTGTACTGAACTTCTGCCACAGCACTATGAAGTTTTATGCTCCTGCTTATGTTAAAATTAGACATATGCCAGGATTACAGACAAATCCTAAATATCCCAAACAATTTTTAATTTATACCAAGATCTTTGATGATCTGGGTTCAAATGGACACCTGTACTTGTATACAGCTCATCCGACTTCTAGAAGGAAAACTAAGATGTGCATGGGGTCAGGAGCCTACATATATCAATACAAAACCAATCTTAGATACTAAAGTATAAAAGATAAAAGATTAATGAAGCACAGGAACATATCAGGTTTGATGTACCTTCTTATTTTCCTTTTTCATAAAATACTTGCGTAAAAACCATACAAATGCAAAATCTGATGGAACTCCATACCCATAACTTAAATCCTGTAAAAGAACAGTAAGTGATCAAGCAACTGTTACTGTAAGAGCATAATAGTAAATATACTATTTATTCATAATTCTGATGAAGAGGTTACAGTTTTATTTAACATGTTGATTTCTCAAAAACAATCTCAAAATATAGTAGCACTTCTTATGATTTACAGAAAAAAGCTAATTCCTTGGCAGCATTTGGAGAAAATACATACAGAAGCTCTGACATCCTAACATTTTATAACAGAATATTAAGCTTTTTAACCCTTAGATACATTTTACCTTATTCACAACAGTGAGAGAAAGTTGTGTATCTATGATTACGGTTTGCTGTGTTAGGTTAGTGGCTCCAATTCTCAGTTACCACACAAGACATCATTACAGTTGACAGTATGGAATTACTATTAACAGACAAGCTAAAAATTGACCTAGGTAAGACAATTAATTTCCATTTCTACCCCAAATGGGATTCTTTTCAGTTGCTTGGATAAATATGTTGGTACAGTAAAATGAATTTTGAGGACAAGTAAAATATTTACAGAATCACATCGAACCACAGAATGGTTCAGGTTAGAAGGGACCTTAAAGATCATTTAGTTCCAACCCCCTGCCATGGGCAGGGACACCTCCCACTAGACCAGGCTGCTCAAAGCCCCATCCAGTCTGGCCCTGGACACTTCCAGGGATGGGGCATCCACAGCTTCTCTGGGCAACCTGTTCCAATGCCTCACCACCCTCATAGTAAAGAATTTCTTCCTGATACCCAATCTAAATCTCCCCTCTTTCAGTTTGAGGCCATTACCCCATGTCCTGTCATTACACTCCCTGATAAAAAGTCTCTCCCCATCCTTCCTGTCGGCCCCCTTCAGGTACTGGAAGGCTGCTATAAGGTCTCTTCGGAGCCTTCTCTTCTCCAGGCTGAACAGCCCCAACTCTCTCAGCCTCACAGCAGAAGTGTTCCAGCCCTCTGATCATCTTTCTGGCCCACTGCTGGACCCATTCCAGCAGGTCCATGTCGTTCTTGTGGCGAGGACTCCAGAGCTGGACACAGTACTCCAGGTGGGGTCTCACCAGCGCAGAGCAGAGGAGCAGAATCACCTCCCTCGACCTGCTGGCCACACTGCTTTTGATGCAGCCCAGGATGCGGCTGGCTTTCTGAGCTGCAGGTGCGCATTGCCTGCTCATGTTGATCTTCTCGTCCACCAGCACCCCCAGGTCCTTCTCCTCAAGGCTGCTCTTGATCCATTCTCTGCCCGACGTTTATTTGTGCCTGGCATTGCCATGACCCAGGCGCAGGACTTCACACTTGGCCTGGTTGAATTTCATGAGGTTCACATGGGCTCAGTCAATCTACAGCACTTGAAAACTTTGTATTTCCCTTAAATATTTTCAAGTTTTTAGAGTTAATTCTTATAAATTAACCTATAATACAGTGCAATGAATCACTAGCTATACATCTGGTTAAATGCGATGATATTTTATAACAGAAAGTACAACTATAGTTTTTAATAATTATTATTTTACTCATTTGGAGATAAGTTTCAGATTGCATTAGATATTTGAGCATGACAATACTTTTTAAAATGAAAAATAGAGTGTTTTGGAGAGATGGTAAACCTGAAAATGATTCATCATTGCCCTTTCCCTTTACTGAATAACTTTCTGACAACTCTAGAATTCCATAAGATGTGATCTACTAAAGAGATGCAGAAAAGTTACTTGATGATTCCATTTTTCTTCTAAATACTATCTCAAATGAAATTAAAACATGATTTTCCTCTAAATTCTGACTGATTCAACCACATACACATTTCCTTCATGCAATGTCATCTGATTACCAGAGATAAAGTACTCGATGTGAATCACACACTGTGAAAAATGTTATTCGGTATTTCATAGAACACACTCACTCTGCAAGAATTTAATAACAGAAGAACATCTTCGGGATGCTAGTTATTATGAGGTAATAACTCAGAGAATTAGTAACACTTGACTTCTGCCATGTAGCTCTAGGGATGCTTTGTTTAATTCATATTCACTGTAATTTGTTGCTCAATTATACCTCTGCTCACTTGTAACTATGCTCCTTTTGGTCAAAAGCAAGCCAAATGTCTACTGACATTGCAGACTGTCTGCAAACTAAGCTACAGAAGATAAAGTTAGTTTTGACACCTATACACTGCCACCATCTTACTCTTATAACTGCTGAAACAGTAATGAAAGATGGCAAATACGAATGTATAGTGCCAAAATACTATACAGAAGATGACTGCTACCCTTTAGATCTCATCAAGTCAGACTATCACAGCAAGACTATAACAAAAAGTCAGACTGTAATTATAGAAAAAAAAGTAAAAAAAGAATAAATAGGCTTTACTTAGGCTAGTTACAGAATACATACTTGGTTATAAACCTTTTCAACATGTGTTCTCTGTTTATGTAGAGAGCTATCTTCCTTCTATGGAGTTTACTAAAGTAAGTCTGGTTTACCTGATGTCTAAAAACACAATCTGGAATCTTCCAATGATGTGGGTTAATTAATTCAGCTAGCTTTGTTCTAACCTACCAATAAAACAGTATATTCAGACCACATTTATTCTAATCACCATCAAATATAATTATAATAATATAGCTAAGTAGCAGCTAGCCACCTCTCTTTCTTCACACAGAAAACCCAGCCATTAACAAACTTCTTCCACTTTAGATCCCGGAGCTCTAAGTCAAAAATAGCTCGTCTTCAAATGGTACAAAACTCAGAAAGCATTTCAAATACTGCATTGTAATATTTATTAGTGCCATTAGTACGCTGAAACTTTACTTGTATTACATAACCAGGAATCTACATGATCTAGAAATCTATCATAAAATTCATGTGTCCCTGTTAACTCTACATTGCTGCTCCTTCTTGTATCATGGAAATGTAATTCTGTATTTTTTTCAATTGAAATTTTATACAGTAAATATATAAACACCTGCACACTTTCAGAGGGAATAATAGATATAGTAGTATAATAACAGATTTACAGTCTTTGTATTACTCACACTGGGATAACATATGGAATTAATCTCTTCAAGAAATGGTGGAGAATGAGATTTTAAAATTATAGAGTATAAACGACGTATGTCAGTTGATTCTTATTCTCAAGAAGCAGGGAGTTGATGTAGAAATGAGTTCATGTGTGGACTCTTGATCTCAATGAGATGGAGACATTCATAAATGTGTAGTGTAGCACTTAATGCCACTGGCAGTCTACATCCCATTCACTTCAAGTGAGTTCCATGAGGAACTGACCACAAGGAGGGTGGAAAGTGGTGGGCTGTTGGACTCAAAGGATAGTGGCTAGTTGACCAACTGGTAGGAGGTTACATGAAGCATTCTTCAGGGCTCAATACTGAGCTATTTAACATCTCATTAAGAAGCTGGATTACAGGACAGAAGACCTTGCGAATGCCATCAATCCCAGAGACTTTGTGAATGCCATCAAATTTGCAGGGGGGCATTCAAAAATAGCTTGACAGGCTGGAAAAATGTGTTGACAGGAATTTCACCAACTTCAACCATAGTAAATGCCAAGTTCTGCACTGGAACAGTTCAGGCCAGGCACTGACTGCCTAGAAGACAATTTAGCAGGAAAGATATCGGGGATCCCTGTGAACAACAAGCTGCACAATTGTGTACCCTTGTGGCAGGGATGAGGCAACTGCACTCCTGGCTACACCAAGAGTGTTGAGGGAATTCAGCATCCCCCTTTTATTTGATGTTTGTGAGATGGCAATTCAAGCACAAGGTCTCATTTCATACTCCCCAGTACAAGTAAGAAGTTGATATACTGGATCAAGGCTGGTGGAAGGCCACCAATATAAAGAGAAGGCTGGAGTAGATGAAACATGCAAGAGAAGCTGAGAGAAACAGTTTGCTCAACCTTATAAAGAGGAAGCTTAATGGGAATCTCATTGCTGTCTTCAGTTACCCAGCATGACAGCACGGTAGAGATGAGTCAGGCTCTTCTCAGAGATGCACAACAAAAAGAGAAGAGGCAATGGTCAAAAATTGCAAAAAAGAAAATTCTGTCTAGATAGCAGAAAAAACATTTTCACAAAGAAGGCAATCATTGGAACAGGTTACCCAAAAGATAGACTCTCTTGAAGAAATCAAAACCCAGCTGGACAAAGGCCTGAGCAGTCTAATGCAATCTGAACATAATCTGAATCTAAATCACATTTTTTAAACCAACATGAAAAATGTAGTGTTAATGCCAATGCTGAAAAACTCCTTTTAGTACAAAAGTTCTGTCCAGCTACTACCTAATAGAGTTTTTTATTCTTGGGGAAAATCCTAATAAAAATAATTTAAAAAAACAAACCAATATACTCTTCTACAGAATTTGAATTCTCTGCCAATGACCTAAATCTGGGCAGTCGGGCTTCCGGACTCGGTAACAGCTTTCAGAGTGCATTAGTCTTGCTTGCGAACTATCTCCTCTCTGGCACAGCTAAGAGGAAGATACCCATGCTTACTTCATTAAACCTATCAGCAGCGTTTGACACTGAAGATCATCATGTGCTGCTGACTTGCCTGGGAGACTGGCAGAAATGAATCAGTCACCCTGAACTGGGTAGGTCAATTCCTATCAGTCAGCTTCAAGACAATTTTAATGGGTGGTTTCTTTCCACCCTTGAAAGCCTTTATTTGTGTGATGCTACGAGGATTGGTTCTACCTCTTGTTTTGTTTGGTACAAAACTTCATGAGAGACCATGAGACAACACACTTCTTCAGTGGTAACAGAAACTAGCAGATTCCTTATTTTATTTAACACCCGCAAACACAGATGGACTGCAGACCTAAGGCCCTTGTGAAAATCCTGGATGTATTGTTAAAGAATGTCTGTAATGACAGAAAGGTAGGTGCGGCACGGGGAAAAAAAAAAGACAATTAGAAGACACTCATGGCCAAACACTGCTGAGAGTTTTGATGAGGTACATGCATATCTTCCTTGTGGCTGTGCTGGAAAGGAGAAGGTTTACCAGGAACACTAGTACACTCCTAATGCCAGAAGCAAGACTGAAGAGCTGGCCAAAACTATGTTACTTAGGCCCTCCTGATTCTTCACTGATCATCCATCCACAAACAGTGCCACCAGCCATACACACATACACACCCTCACCATCTTTGCTCTCCTGTTTTCCAGTTGTGCATTTATGTTATTATCTACATATTCACTTTCAAGCTGGACTATGGCAAAGACTGTAGCTGAGGATGACATGAATGACTCAAAAAATTCATTTGTCTATCATTTTCTAGCTCTTTAGATCATACTTCAAAAATTAGGAGTTTAAAGGATAAGCATGTATATTTTAGTTTTAGACAACTAAATACAAGGCCTTCCATACTAAGCACCTAGAGTTCTGCTTAGCAAGTTCACTTAAGTCTTAAAAAAACCTCACTTAAGTGAAAATGGGAAAAATTTGTCTTTTTTACATTCCATTAAGGTTTTTGTATACAAATTTTGAAAATACCAAACCTTTTCCTACTCAAATCTTTATCAAAGCATGATTTTCTTCAGGTTAAGGAGCTGCATTTTTATAGATTAATTTTGGTTGCAGCACAGAGAAAGTAAATCATGCCGTTTGAGAAAATAAACAGCATAAATACAAGGCTCATAGCAGAAAAGAAAAAAATAAAAAGCTTAGTGATACTTGTTCCATACTCTATAGTCCTTCACAGTCTAAGTCCTCAGCTATCAGTTTCTTTATAATTTTTTGGTAGCCCGCAGAAAGCATATCTAGTCATTAAAAAATAATGTTCATTATCCCATGATACTATCTTACCTCAATCATTCATACCATTTCATCTCTAAAACAAAGTAAGTTTTCTAATGGTAGTTTTCCATAAAATACCTATTCTTGGAAGAATTCCTTTTATTACTCTTTCCAAGATACAGTATCGCACTTAAGAGCTGAGAGATTAAGTGTTATATTCACGTTATTTCATGTTATAAATTGTCCTTCACTTATGTAAGCAGCAAAACCACTTTAATCTCACAGGTTTACTCATATCAATTACATAAATTACAAAACCACATTTTATCTTAGGAAACATTGATAAAACTCTTTTTGTCTTACTCTCAGTCACATGTGAGCACAGGTGTTTGGTTTCTACGCAAAGCAACTGTTTCCTGCATTTATTTTTATCTAACACATCATTCTATTTTATTTATAAGAATTTAATGTTGCAAGGCTGGTTTTCAGTAATGCTACACAAATGTTTTCTATAATAAACTCCTCAATACACATTACAATGTTTAGTCTTACTGGTAGCTTTGCAGTTGCAGTCTTTGACTGTGTCTTTGCAAACTAAAAGTGCTACCATGATTACTAGCTTCCTGTCTTTACAGATGTATGTTATCAGAAGACATTTAGTAAAGTTTAAGAAATGTTTCTTAAAAAAGTCATACCTTTTCATTAAATTAATGCTTCTAGTACATTAAAATCAGGAGGTCAAATAATAGGAGCCAATGAACAACTATATACTTACTGGCTAGTTACAAAACTTAGTAAACGGATTCTTTAACCTTTAGTCACATGGAATAGCATCTACAGGCTAAACCTGGAAGCCTGAAATGTAGTCAGAGGTTTCTCCTCTGTCACTATAGGAGAAGTACTTCTACACTCTAATGAAGTGACAAGTGGGATCTGCTTCGGATATTCTGATTCTACAAGCAGTTCTGTGTTGTGCTGCTGATGCACCCTGCTGTCAACTTTGGTGATACTACCAGCCACTTAACCGGAAAAACAGTGAAGTCACTAATGTTCTTGCAGTTCCAAAACTGAAGTCTAGGGCCTGAGAGATATAGTTTATTTTCTCAATAAAATTATGTAACTCAGTTATTAAGTGTTCAGACATTTTGGCTCCTTTTCAAGCAATGACTTCCGATTGAAAGGAACTCAATCTTTTTCTTACTTGTAGGATTCACTTGTGATATTGCAATAGTTCAATTTATTTTGTTTTGGTTTTTTTTCTGGTGAATGTAACGGATCTATGGAAGTACCTTTTCTTCAGAAAGAAACAAGGCTTATACATCCATGCTGTGTGTACACTTGCCTGCCTTCTTTCTTAAAGAATATGTATCCATTGGTCATTTTCAGCTGAATTTGAGAAAAAGGCAGATTTCAGGCATAAACAGTTGCCTTCATGTTTTATGGAAATATGAGAGAACAAAGAAGAGTGCTCCAATCAAGAAGCTTGTCTCTCATGTTATTGGATACCAAATACCTTATTAAATAGCAGCAGGAAAAGCTTAATTTTGATATTAATCAGCCAGAAAACAAAAAAGCTGCAGGATATCAGACTTTATTAGTTTGGATGCTCACTGAAGTATCTGGTGAAATGGTTTTCTTTCACTTTGTGTTTTTTTCATCTAGTGACATAATCTTCCAGTGGTTCAGCTGCAGATGTTACACAGCTTTAGAGAGACTTTTTGAAAACATAAGAACCATGACAATATTTATGAAGGTCTCCCTTAGAAACACATCTTATTTCCTTTCTTTGGAAAAACATGATCCAAAATGATCATTTTAATCAGACAATTTGTAACTTGCAAGAAAAGAAGATGCCATAATATCTTCTTCAATGGATACCCTGTGAACAGCTCTGTCTCTGAAAGTGGCTCTATGGGACCCTGAAGCAATGTCAGCATACATCTAAAGCAGTCAACTAGAGAGATGAAGAAAATCATGAAACAGACTGGAGAAACAAAGAATACAGAAAATACAGGCTAAAGGAGACAGTACTAGATACCACAGAGGATGCCAGAATCTGCCCATATAATGAACATATCACACTAATTGGAACTTTTTTCAATCTCCCACTAGTTAGTAACCAATAGTTACATTATAATATTTTCTAGATACCTAGTCAAAGACTGTCATCCCATTGAGCTACACATGATACAACCTAAAGTGAAAAATATGGTGTAACAGTTGAACACCAGCCCCCAACAGCAGGGCAATTCAAAGAGCCAAAATTAGGCTTTGAACCCAGGCTCCTTCAGCTGCCGGTGAAGAGAAGGAGACACTTCACCATGTCAAAAAGATGGAAGTGCTGGGAGAGATGCTGAATACCTACAGGACGCTGAATACAGGGATGCATATGAATTTCCATTCCTCTTTGGAGTTCAGTCACTTGAATCAAGACTATAAAAGTGATATATCTGCCTACTTAAAATGCAGACTATGAAATTCTTTTCTGAAGACTAAAACCTGCTTTCAAGAAGGTCCTCTTAAATAATATTTCCAACTTTTGCATATTTATTTAGGAGTTAGAATAGAAGCTCAGGAGGCCGTGACTTTGTTCATTTCTCCTTCCATTTGACAAATTTCAAGTCTACAACTTTCACTTCCCAGTAGCATATCCTGATAATCCAACTGCAAAACTGTCTTTGCCCAGTAGGCCACACAAGAGTTAAGAACAAAAGGTTAAGGCTTTAGAAGAACTTTTAACACAAAGGGGTCTACCTCCAGTCTGGGTTGAACATTCAGTTAGGAGTCAGCTGGTGTGCATTTAGCCTCTCTAAAGTATGAGTTTTAACCTGTGACTTCAAGCAGAAAAGGTCATGCGCACACCTCCAGCAGAGCTGCTGTCAGAGGAAGTGTTTTAGCAAGCAGAACAAACATTTTGCTTCTATTTTACAAGTTGAGAAGTGCTTTGTGCTTAGATTTGGCTAAATATTTGTGCTAAACGTGCCATCAGGCAAGCTTTTTTGTTATCAATATTAAAAGAGGATTAACTTAAAACTAGTAAAAATTAATAATATTTAGTATTATAAAAGAACAAGAGCTTCCACTTGCCAGAAGCAAAAGAACAAATAGGATAAAATATGGGGAATAATCACCTAAATCCTACTTAAGGACGACCTAACAAAGAACAACTTAAGAAATATCAAACAGGAGAAAAATCTAGAGTTAAATGATTTATAAGTGTCAATTTACTGATTACCTCTGCAAATATATTTTAATATATCCCCCCAAACCACAACTTGTTATTATTGTCTAATGCAACATTGTACAATAGAGGAAGAATTGTTCTATTTCTACTAAAGGGTCATTCATTTTCTCATTTAAGCTGAAAAAAATTTCAGTATCTTCTGGTGACAGGGAAAAGGAAAAATGACAAACCAAACAGGAACTACCCTGTTAAAACCCAGCGATTTCCTCAACAAAAGTTATATCCAAAGGTCTGAATGTTATATACTATTGGCAGGCACAGCACTGTCAATGGTTGACACACAGTTAACATTCTTGTTATAAAGATTCCTTTGTCAGATAAAGTCCTTTATCAGATAACAGTAGACAGAAGGGTTTGTGAAATTTCATGCAAGCTTAAATGTGTAACTCACTCTCACTGATTTCCACTGATACAACTGAACTTATTTTGCTTTTTTAAATTAAAGTGCTAAACATTATACAATTTTACTGCACTGTCTGAATTATTCATATTGGATGAAAATCAGGCGATGAAAAGCCTTCAGACACTATCAAATAAAATATTAAAACTTAATAGTTGTCCAGAATAGTAATATTAAAACACATGTTAAATATGTCCAAAGGCATACTAGAAGCTAATAAAACAATCATGACTTAAACAGGTTGTAAGAAGAAGTCTGAAGCATGATAAAACTTTACCTTTGTAGATTTTTAAAGATAGCATCTCTCTGTAAGTGGTTGTCTAACTCTACACAGTGAAATTTGACTAAGTTGTGGTAATTATATATAGGTCTGGACTGCAAATTTCTAATGGTATTGCACTGGTTAAGTTAAACATTGCCATAATTTACAGATATAATGGACTCTCTGACACCACCATTACCTTTGGGTTGTATTACTTTCTAAAAAAACATATCTTCTAGCTCAACTACAAGTTACACATTTCAGGCAAAAATTACTTTCTGAATTTGACGAACTATATTATGCAGGAGATCAAATCAAGTTTCATTGATTATTCTTCTTACCTTAAACTATTAATCTAAAAACTGACAAAAAAATTGAAGGGCACAGAAATTAGAAGAGCATGAGATGAGTTAGTAAAACACTGCGTAAAAGATATAAAAATTACAGCTAATACACGTACACTTCCTGTGAAAAATATTTTTTCAGTCATACCTTACAAAACTGCAATTGAGAAGTATGAGCTCATTCCTTTGAGAGTTTTTTTTTTCACAGTAAAAATTATTATCTAGGGTATTCTACTAATGTCTAGGCAGAAGCCTTACAAGTACTTTCTCTAAAAGGTTTCTATCCATGTGGAAATGCCCTCCCCCTCAAAAAATCCCACCTGCTGTACAACACTGTTAAGAGAAATCCACTGATACGAAAAAACAACACATCTGGAGAATAAGTGAAGAAAGTCAGAGAAAAAGTGAGCATGAAGCAGTAGATAAGAGTACAGAAAGAGAGAGATCAATAGACCTGCTCTGGGAAGTAAGAATGTATGTTATCAACTTCTGTTAAAAAAAAAAGAAGAAAGTTAATCAAATTCTGGCTCCCAATGTCAGTAAAGTATGCATGCACCTTTGCCTAAATAGTTTTAGCTGAGATACAAAACACTAATGTCACATTAAATCATTATCAATAGGACAGAATGAAAAGCAGGGCATGATTTGTTTTTTCTAAAGATTTTAATATAGACCACCAGTCTTTCCTAAATAAGTACACAATGACTAGTCTTGAAACAGAAAACTTGTATCATAAAGTTTATCTCCTAATTTTATGCAATGAGACCTACAATGAAAGGAAACAAATTCAAAGCTTTTGTAATTTTTTAGAACACGTCTAAAATATTATTATGAAAAGGGGGCTGCAATGGCCACACTTAAGGGGGTGCACAGAAGTGGGAGTGTGAACAGGGGTGTGCACCAGCCTTGCAAGCATGGCCTTGTATGAGCTCTTGCAAGCTCCCAACCTTGCACAGGTCCTTGCATACTAACTCCCTTGTGGGGATGCTCCTTGCACAAGCCCTTGCACACTCAGTCCATTGCAGGAATGCTCCTTGCATGGGACCTTGCTCACTCGCTCCCTTAAATGTAAAAAAAATATGTAGGAAATAATATTTCCTTCCATAAAACATGATCTTAATTATACAGCTGTCATTAAGACAAATCTTACATGGAAATAGCAGAAAAGAAATCCTATCTGAAAAACTATTGAAAGAATGAAAGATCTGCTAAACTTCAGAAGAGTTAACACCTACAGGTATTTTCAAGAACACATGGGTAAGTCCAAGAAACTTACGCAGAAGTAGTTCTTTCTTTCATATTATAATGAAATGCACAGTGAGACCAAAACTATAATTAAAATGTTCATGTCATAATGGCAAAACTAATGGATGTCTTAAGCACACAAGACAGGCAAGAAAGTACTGTACCCTTTGATTTGGATTTACATCGCTTTTTGTGTGGAATACTATGCATTGCCTACCAACCACACACAAAAAAATCAGTAATATGCTTATGACTAATGAAATAGTCATCAAAACATAAATTTAAAAATCTGTTCTTCCTCAAAACAGTTGTTACATAGGAACTTAACATTATACCATGCTTGTTTCAAGGCATTCCGGAGTTTTTATTGCACACTCCTTTCTACAGCGTATTTTATAATATGTTTTATCTTTACCACACGGTGTGCAGAACTTTTGTAATTAGTGCAGTATACGATCATTTATTCTAGACAAGTGATAAAAAGACTTACATCACGAACAAACAAAAAAACAAACAAAAAACCCCAACCCAAACAAAACTAATCTGGATCCTAAACAGGCTAATGACAGTAGCTTTCAATTAAGGCAGAGCACGCTATTCACATACTTCTATTATCAAACTGAGAATAAATCTGTATTCATTCTTGCTATCAAGATCTTGACATCACCCTTTACAGAAGCATAGATGAAGAGTAACTTTTTTTTTAGAGAAACATCTTGCTTTCAAACACAAGTATGTGAACTGTTAAATATACATTAAAAAATACCATCACAAATGTATGAAAAGCTAAATTATGTCTTTACAATCCTATTATAATTCAGGCAGGTTTTGTTACCGCATCAGACTCCTGTTTTGTCAAGTAAAATGCCTGACTGAAGTTCTACAGAAGGTCTATCTCACTCTATAATTACATAGCTCTCAGGAGCAATCCCTTTACTTAGACACATCCCTACTATTTACACTCATTAGAGACTAAAATTTGCAACTATAATAAGCATAATATTTGTAATTTATCCACAGAGTCAGAGTGTAACTGTAAACATGAGACTTCCATAATGCAGCCTTCAGCACGTTGCGATGGCACATTGGACCTTTATAACTTCATCTGGATGGTGTGACACGTTTTATATAAGAAAGGAAGTTATCAGAGAACAGTACATTTTCCAGCAGAAAACATGTAACTAGGCTATCAAAATGAAAAGTTATGCCAAACAGCTTACATGAATGTCAAGTATATCAAGGAATCAACTCTTGCTGGGAGGAACCACTCAGTCTTTCACAGTATTTTCTTCTATCACATTTGTCTAGAAATTTTACCCATATACCAATAGTAGTGTTTGCTTCTATTTTTTGGCTTTGCAGTAATTGTAATTTCAAAATGGTTAAGAAAACTTCATGAAAAAACCAAAACATCCCTGACACCTTGAAAGCCTTACCCGATCATTTCAGCTAAACATAGACCAAGCATACATATAAACTGGAAGTAGCAGAGAGGAAAAGAAAGAAAACTTCCATTTTCCTGGTATAGACTCCATCCCTCTCTGCCTGCAACAAGGCAGCAACTGGCTTCGGCACATCACTGCATAAGTTCTGGGAGCACAGCCATAGCAAAAATCATATTGGGTAAGTGATCACTCAGGTCCCCACTTTGCAGAGTGACATTTAGTTCCTCTCCTGTTTCCCCAGTGTTCACCCACTATTTAGTGCAAATGCCACTGTACTACCTCTCCTGTTTCCTTCACCCACTTAAAGTTTCCAATGTCATTGAACTTACAGCAGTGACAGGAGGCTGTGAGACAAGGGGCAGCATCCAGAAGTTGACAGCTACAGATGTGGCCTGATGCTTCAATTCCTGGCAGCAGTACTCGCTGCCTACTAGTTGGAGCAGACCATAGAAGAAATAGCTGCACTAGGAATCTCAGCAGATGAGCACGTGTTGCTGCTACCCAAGCACTGATGCAGGCTTACTCAAATTGTATTTATAAAGTCAGCCTTACATTTATGATGTAATTCACTATTATAACCAGAACAATACGGTGTTACATAGTTTTTCTCAGAGTCAAAAGGGAGACTATTTTTCTGGTAAGTCGGTAAGTATCTTCTCAGTTGTAGTACGTATTACCTCCTCCACATAACTTCTTCAGAAAAGCAGCAAAGCTATTAAAGCAAACACTTCCAAATGCCCTTTTACTTTTTCTTTCCCCAGTTCGAAAGTCACTTAATCATCACTGATCCATCTGACCTTGGTAGTAGCAGAGCCATGGAGTGGCCACAACCCTCCCTCGTATGGGAGGGGGGTTGGAACTAGATGATCTTTAAGGTCTCTTCCAGCTCTAGCCATTCTGTGATTCTGGGATTATATGAAGAGGTAGAATCATGGGAATACTCAGGTTGGAAAAGACCTCAGGAAGTCTCCAGTCCAACCTCTTTCTCCAAGCAGGATTATCTCCAATGATATTAAATTCCAATGCAAGAACTGACAGAATTTGACGACTATCTCTGTAATTGTCTCCAGTAAACAATATTTTATTCATTAGTTCATAAAAAACTAATTAGTAGAGAAGACTTGAAACATCACTGCCATAATGTTTTTAAATCAATTTACATTTACCTCTTCTAGGTATGAAACTTAAAACCTTCCAGGGTCTTTCTACATAAAATATCATGAATCAAATGAAGTGATTTAAGAAAATAAGAAATGTCAATCAAAAACATGAAATGGAGTCTAACTGATAATTTACTTATTATCTATTTTAAGACATAAGACTGAATTATAAAGAAAAAGATTTACTGAAGTTTCAAATGTGTAACAGATTTTCATAAATGAAATGGCATGATTTCTTCATGCTTGAGGATATTAAACAAATCTTATCATCTTAGCACTGCAACTATGAACAATAACAACCTTTCCCCACATTTGCAAAAATTAAGAGCTGATTTTCAAGTATTTTAAAATAACAAGAACAGTACAGTTATAGCTAAAAACATAATACAAAATACAGGCTTTTAGAAGACATCATGGTCTTAAGCATTAGTATTTTTTCTGTGTATTATGCTTTCACATTATACTATCAGTGTGGTCATTACAGTAAAAACAAGCATGGAATTGGAAAAGAACATAACTTTATGAGGGGGAATAAAAACCTCCTTGCATTGAAGCTTGTCATGTTTGTATTTAATGAATTTAAGTGCCTCACCAATTCAGTTGCATGACTATGTGCATTGACCACAAAAGAGGAGGTACAAATATGCAGCAGAAGCAGGCAGAGCTGTAGCAGCCACAATTTTTGTTAACTTACACTGTTATCAAACTGTATGTCAAGTCTGCACTGTTGTAAAAAAAATGCTGAGCTGCTTTTAATCTAGGTTTAGCCAGAATCCCAGTCTAGTTCACTGCATGGCCACGCTAAAGTTTATATTGCGTAAAGAATAAACATCCGGGGATAAAATCCACACCTTTCAATTGTGGTGCAAGTTTATGCTGCTCTAAATGCTTGTGGAATTACTCTGCTATAACTCAGTTCCATAACTGGTTTTAAATGAATTAAGACTGCGATGTTGCTGAGAGGGACATTCCCACCCACACAGCTTGTGCTGACAGCATATTCCTGTTTCCCCTTCTTGCGTATGTTAATTTAACAGCTCTTAGAGCCGACCCAACCTCCTTTATAGTTGCAAGAAACACCAATGTATATGCAAAAGGGGAGATGGAGATGGAAGCATGCAGCCAGGACAGGAAAGAGGGCAGGACAGAGGAGCCTGGTAAGAGCAGGAGCTTTGCTTGCCTCAATCCCAAAGATTGCAGTTTGACGCCGTTAGCTTAAACAGGCAGGAGTATTTTTCAGCAGGATCAGTTCCCTGATCAGCCAACATTGTACAAATGTGGGCACAATAAAGGGGACCAGTAATAAACAGCCTGAAACAGGAAGATAGGACTGCCTTCCAGAGCACTGATAGTTTAAATTGACTCACGATGTTCACTAAAGTATACTCGTAGATTGTACAAAATGGCTATTGTTAAACTGGAGCAATTCCTCCAAGACAGACATGCTACTGGCCAATAAACATTTCTCAAAACATTCTTTTAACTTGACATCTACTTGCCCCAAGACGTACTGCCTTTGCCAATAAATTAGCTTTTACAACAGAAAGGGAAAACTTTTTCTTGTAAAAAATGCTTTCCCATAGCCTTAAAATCAGATTAGAAAATGTTACTGCTACAAGGTAAATAAAAAAGTAGTCTTAGTTACACAGTGTGGATGAATATAAATAGAATATCAAATCACAAGTTTCAGAATGTACACAAATCACATTATCTCTATGGTTAAAATAAAACCCTTGCTATGACTGATTATCAAAGGGTAAAGGGTAATAAAGTCCTTCACAACACACACTACTGATAATGGCTTGAAAGAGGAGTTTAAACAACAAAGACTGAGAACTCACTGTGATACATACAGACCTGTAGACTCCTAAATGAGGAACAGAAGAATGAAAATCCAGAACTGCAGTCTAAGTAACATTTTTTCTGATTATAAGCTATTACACTTCTTTCAGGAGCTGGGACCTGTGCTTCTGCACATAGCTAAGACTCTCCCAGGTTGAATAGCTCTGCTTGGGTTTTTGAAATCCAGATTTTTAGCATCACTCTCCTTCTAAGACCATCTAGCAGGCATTCTCACTTCATCCCTTACACACAGACTGGATGTGGCCCATTACTAGAAGCAGTTTCTGACTGATGTCATGGAACACAGATGGATGTAATAGTGATTTTTGCTATATAAAACCTACTGGTTTACACAGTAAAGCCAGGGAGAAAATCTGAATTCAGTACTCTGGACAGAGGAATTGAAATTCACATGTTGCAGAAGGATACTTCAATTTACCTGGCAATAGTGTTATTAAAGGGGGACCTGTAAAGGAAAGATAAACTCCTTTCCTGATGAAGTTCTGCAGTTTTGTAGTAAGCAATTCAATGTTCAGGAAAAACAGAAGAAAAAGAAAGAACATCCCTTCATAGCTTTATTGACTCAGTAGTCAGGACAGTATGTCTTAAGTTCCAATTCTACACCAAAATCATCAAATCCATTCTAGCAAGTAACGATGGACATACAATTCCAAAAACCCATCATGAATGATGGATGCACTAAATTATATTGTCTAGTGAGTCTCCTACCTTGCCACTTCCTAGCCCTATGAATTCTAACTCTTTGCAGCACAGTAACAGCAGTTTGAAAGGACATATGGAGACTTCTCCTTCTGCCATTTTTTTCAGCTCAGTAATCTTGTAACTTGTTGGTTAAGAATATTTTAAAAGTTGGGAGATAGACTGGAATTCCCTTTCTACAGTTCCCTATAAGTAACAAAATTAATCCTCTCCTTGAAAAAGTGCATTTACCACTAATTTATTACAGAAAAAGGGGACACCAACACCTTATTCTCTGATATACAATTGCACAAACTAGGAAAAATAACCATTTGGAGAGAATCAGAAGTGAACAGAGGTATTGTCCTGCTTGTCTGCATTCATGCACAGACACTTTTCTACTTGCAAGTCTGTATATTAATTTTTAATTATATTCCTAATTCTACCCATGCAGTCCATGTGAAGTATGAGCACATCGCATGGCATTCTTGATTCCACTTGGGGGACAAAACAATTAAAATATAAATGTCACAGTATCTAGCTTGTTAGTGTAGAAGACCTTTATAGGATCTTGCTCTTAATCTAAACTGCCTTATGAATTTACAGTTTTGGAATAACATAAAACAGTTTTTTCAGTTCAGGAACAGGTTTTTTTAGTGAATATTTGAAGTCTTGAATATTGTATGTACTTAATTTCTGTACTTACTACTGGGTATGAAAGCAGACTTGGGAAGAAAACTTTATCCAGCAACTTTCATGAAAAATGGTTTAGTAAAACACTCCTTGCACAAGCAATATCAAAGAATTCTGGAACCTTTACTATAATATTTACAGCCATATACTCATCATGGTAATCTGTTAGACTCTACGATAAGAGTTTAAGACTGACCGCATGCTTGCACCAAAGGCTATTAATCTGTACCTAGTTGTTTGACCTGGAGATGCTGAACATGTTGCTGACAACCATGTTCCTTGTCATGCTGTTAACAAAAAGAATTACCATGTCTTAAATATATTTGCCTGCTGTGCTTTCAACCCTCCAGCCAACTCCTAAGCCCTCCATGAGAACTTCATTGATGATGTCAACCTCTGACAAGTGAGTACTTACTAAATCTGAAGCTCCAATTTAATCCGCTGTTGGAAAAGAGAAAAGGGATACCCACTTCGTCACAGACATAGATATTCCTTACTCTATACTATTTTTTTGTACACTGACTCCTGGGAAATGATTCCAGTGGCTACCTATCCTCACTCTGAGCTTTTGCCATATACAGCCCTGGCCCTAGGAATCTTCCAGGACCTCTAGGTTTCACTGCTTCCTACACAGTTATGAGCAGAACCTCTGAAGAGGGTCAGAAAATTGCTAACCCTACCTCTGACATGGTGCCCAGGGGGCAGGCAGCCGGGCAGGCAGGCAGAGAAACAATGAAACAGGTTGCTCGGAGAGGTAAGGGAATCTCTGATGTTGGGTTTCACAGCTTAGCTAGGGAAACTCATGATTGACCTGATCTAGTGCTAGTGATAGGCCCACTTCAAACGGGAAGCTGAGTTAGATGATGTCCAAAGGTCCATGCCAAAAAACCATCAATTCTGTGATTCAATGAGTATCTCCAAAGGCAGCAGATTTACCTGTTTCTTGTTGCTTAATGACAGTACCACATGATTTGACATTCTGTTAATGTTTAGGAAGTTAGAATTGCAGACATAAAAGTTAAAAATCTATAAATATTTAAAAGAAAACTTAAATTCTGATTAAACTCATAGCTAGTTATGTTGACAAGTCAATGCTCCTTTTTAAAAATTAAATATATATTTTTCAAACTCCACTGAAACGGCTGATTCTTCTAAACAAAATCAAGTGTCTTTTATGTATCAAGATGTAAACAAATATGTACAAATATCCATGACTTGAATTTGTCCAGAGAAGAGGATATGTCTTTTAAAAATTAATCCTTAAACTCACTGAAGTGTTACAGTCAATTCCACATATCTCTAGAATTAAAAACAAACAAACCAAACAATCTTTAAAACAAAGGAGTTTTTAAAGTTGTTTTCAACTTGTATTTTTCCCACTAAGGTGAAACATGTTTTTGTTTTACTAATAAGTTTTTAATGTACACAATTTCTACTCCATTTAAAATCTGTTGAAGGATGGACTTGTTTGGGTTTTTAAGAGGATGCTCTTACAGATAACAACTCCAGAGAGACTGCTCCAGGAAGACTGTTTCAGCAAAAAAAGGGAAATAATGTATTTTGTAACTGATGTCAGAAAAATATATAGAATTTAAAAAATCTTGAGAACACAAGACTTTGCTAACACCTTGAACTCTGTCCAAATAAAGAAAAATACAATTCATGAGTTGGAGAACTAATGTTTGTTTCCAGTTTAATATTCTCCTGTAACATATGGAAGCTTTTTATTATTTTTCAATCTTATTTTAAAAATGAAAGTATTTTCCAGATCTTTGCTATCCTGTGTTATGTTCATATCAAATATATACCACACTGTGCCAGTATATGAAAACACTTCCAAATACTACTACAGTATCATTTGACAGCATTTTGCTAAATCTGAGCTAGTAAGCCTTTCATACAATTCTATAGGCTGACAGTTTAACAGAACATGCACTGCCAATACAAAACAATACAGAAAAATTGTGGCACCAAAGTAATACACTTTGAGGCGAAGCATCACATTTTCCATAGGCACAGACCTTATGTTTATCAGGTATATATCATAGTACCTTATAATACTACTTCCGTTAAGCCTGAAGGTAATTTCAGCAACCAGCAAACTCCAGCTAAAGTTTTAGCAACTCATAGACCTTCCTGACATGCTTTATCTCCAGCTCTAAGCCACTATGCCTCCTGGACACGTGAGAGTAAATTAATTAACATCACCTCTATACCAGCAGCAAACATACCACAGTGTTTTTCATCATGGCTCTAACAGTGAATCCATCGCAGACCTGCTGCTTGGTTTTCTTCACGTGCGCCAGTGGCTCCTGCTGCTGAGGGGACCTGTCACCTACGGGCTTGGAGGGGCTTGAGCCCGCTTTCTCCACTACCATCTCCCCACCAGCGTCCACGACTGACAACAAGCAAAATACAAACTGGAAAAAACCAAACAAACATCAATGCCCTGCCCCTAGTAAGTCAGAAAATGCAGTAGGTCTGCCTCTGTCCCCCTCCCAACCAGCGACACCCCCTCGCACACCTCTCCCGCGCCTTCCCTGCCCCTGACAGGCCTCCTCACCTGCCCCTCGACCCTCGCTTCCCCCCAGCCCCCTTCTGCACCTCAGCTCGCCCCCATCCTCCTCCTCCTCCTCCTCCTCCTCCTCGTACCCCCACGGCTCCCGCTCCTCCGTCCCCAGCCCTTCCTCACCACCTG
>VXBO01001337.1:29471-40387 GCA_013400135.1 Rhinoptilus africanus | reverse complement strand
CCCCCAACCAGCCACACCCCCTAGCCCCCCTCTCCCGGGCCTTCCCTGCCCCTGACAGGCCTCCTCACCTGCCCCTCGTCCCTCGCTTCCCCCCAGCCCCCTTCTGCACCTCAGCTCGCCCCCATCCTCCTCCTCCTCGTACCCCCACGGCTCCCGCTCCTCCGTCCCCAGCCCTTCCTCACCNCGCGGGGAGGGCGAGAGGGAGGGGCGAGGTGGTCACGTGAGGAGAGGCGGGTGGTGTGAAGAGGCGAGAACTACGTTACCCAGAGGGCTCCGCGCTCATGNGGGGCGGGGGGGAGGTCAGTGCTCCCCCTCTTCAGCCCTCTGGCGGGGGGTGGCCCGGCAACGACACGCGCAGGGCTTGATGTTATTTTGAAATGTTTTTAATTTCCCCGCAGTGTAGCGATTGTAAATACCGTTGTGCGATTTGTGAATTTTTTTTGGCCTTGCCTAGTGTATATACCGTGTTGGTCTGGCACGGTGCTTGCTGGCGGTAATCTGAAAAAAAAGCAGCTTAGTCCTAATCGTGTTGGGAGTTTGGCCATTTGGCCCTGGAGTTGGCTTCTGTTGCCATGTAATGCTGGTGTGACGTATGAATCGGTTGTTTCAGCAGTTTTCTTCAGTTACTTGTGAGATGAGTCTGTACCTGGAAAGTCCCACAAACTGCAAGATCCGTTGTGTAATCCTTGCCTCTCATTGCACGTTTCATCTTCCTTCGCTTTCTCAATTTTGTGAAGTATTTAAACTAGAAGCTCTAAAATGTAGTAGATGCACTTGTATTTTAACAATTCCTTGCCTTCCTCAGGCTTGCTGTTTCATCTTCAGTGTAGGTGTCAGTTGCTGTCTACGTAAGACCTGATCAAGTTGAAAAGCATGCAGTTTGTTGTCAAAATATTTATTGTTTTTAAATGAAACATCTCAGAAACTTACAAGAATACTGGGGGTATTTCAACTAGACATATTTTTTCTTAGCAGTATATGAATGTGGCTATTTGGATAATGCTGTTTTTCTTTCAGCTTTGCAAAAACTAAATAACAGGTTGAAAGCAGTTATTTATGTGGTATTTTCAGTCTGTATAAATGTTTATGGAAATGGTCTCTTCCTACTTATGGAGCAATACTTACTGGGTTTTCTTGTCATTTGGACTATTTTTTGTTCTTACGTAGCAGAGAAGATTTTAAATTAAAGGCTTGGTTTAAGGAGAGCAGATTTGATGTCTTGCTATAGTATATAAAATACATGTGTTTACAGAACTACAGTGTGCGTTTGTTTTTTACTGCTTTAGAAAAGTAAGTTGAGTTTACATAAGGGACTGCCCATGTGGTTACAGAGTTGATGCCTGTAGATTTCATACTGAAATCTAAATGTTTACTTATTGCTCATGAAGATAATATTTATATGACTGAGGAATTTATATGACTGAGGAATTATAATTCTACTTTCACTGTGGCAGATGGAAATGTTTGTGGACATTGATTATGAAATGTACATCCCAATTAGTTGCAAACTTATAAACACACATTTAGATGAGTTTCAACCTTAAATGATTTAAGCAGAAAACTTTTATTTTAGTGGAGGAAAAAAAAGGGACGAAAAAAATGTCCCCACTCTGAAAAATACAAGAATTGTTTTCAAAGTGTATGGTGTAGAGACCTCGTCCAATTCCCTGCCTTCTGAAAAGTCTCCTCCTAACTTAGGAGCTAGGAATTCTATGGCAAAATTGGGGACAGGTTGGGAGGGGTGAAATAATTTGTGTAGTCTATGGCCAGTTTTTTGACCTGGGTGTTTAAGGAATTATCATAGGAAGCACATGGTTTACAAAAGCAAAATGAAGCAAAAGGTTTTACAGTTTCAAATCTCTGGGAATACTTTATGTGCTCATGAGTTTTTGTGGCAAGGTGTCCTACAATGTAATTGTGCAACACGTGACAATTCCTTTAATTGATTTTCAATTTCCTATCCTTTACTTTTTTTATGTCCATTTGTTCTTCACCTGTGAAATAGGGAGAACAAACCCGATTAACATGTTAGTATTACTATTTTTTCTTAATCTTATTCTCTTTCTGTTGTTATTTTTTTTGTCCACTGTAATAAGTGAACCTTTTTACTCCATCTTCCTCTAAGTGCTTAACCGTACTCATGGTTTTTCTTTGAACTCCCCTCCCATGGAATTTTTTAAGATATTTTGCTGAGGAAGATTTTTCCGTAGCACCTGTTGTTCCAGAAGAGGTTAGACGATTGACTGGCTTTTAATAGTCTTCATATGATTTCCCATCCTGCCTATTACTACATTCTCCTGCCTTGTTAGTTTTTGTTGACTGAGCAGAAATTTGTGGAGAAAGATTTGCTTATAAATGAATTTGTGAGTGTTAATGTATTACCCGAAAAAAAAAAAAAAGCTTATTTTCAGTAAAAGGTTATTCCTTCAGAGAGGCCTTCAAAATATGTAACCATATTTATTTTCGTCTGTGTGACATCTACATTCAGAGTATCATAAGAGAAAGTTAATTATGTAACAGTCCTCTTGTGTAGAAATTCCATGGACAGGTTTGTCTAGAAAGTCCATGGCAGCTGACACATACATGGCATTGCACTGAGTTCGTAAGTGCTTCTGGAATTTTTAATTCTTGAGTATATCTTTAAAAGTATTTATCAAGGTAAATGGTAAAGGCAGCTTTTCGTTTTATAAATGCTTTTAGAAGATTGTTCTGTGATGTGCTTCACTTTTAAGTGGTTTTTCCAGGATGATTCTTCAGCTGTCCTTTCACTTATGTGTATATTATTTTTTTTTTTTAATTACAGTTTATTTATACTACTTGCTGAAAGACCTATGTTTAGATCATGAGTTGAAGGTTAAGACTTGTACTTGTGCGATCAATATGATGCTTTAGATTTGCCAAAAGGTTGGAAATAATGTTCTATTGGGGAAAAAACCCCCATCATTTACTCAGCCATTTGTCCATAAGTTTTCACAAATTTGTTTCACAGATTCTTAAAACTTATTTTACCTGTTTCAATATTTGAAATATAACATTTTCGTAGCATTTTTGATACCGCTGACATTGGTAGAATACTAGATTGCATTTTTCTACCTTCTTCAGAGCAGAAAAATTGTTTCTACTGAAGATCTCAATGTTAGGTATTCATTTTTTACTTCTTGTTTTAAATATAGGCTTATCTCTATAGTAATGTTAGACAACTTTAGTCTGATTTTTTTTTTTTTAAACTGGCTGAACTCTGTAAGGTCTGATAAATAAACTCAGTACGACCTCTCTGTGGATGCATTGCACTGTGCTTGTCTGTTATTGCTGGTGTCATAGTTCTACTTCTTCACAGGGAGCTGTTGGTAGTTGTTGTCAAAATGTTGGAAACCTTTCATGAGGACACATAAAGAATGCAGAACAGAGCCTGAAGTATTTATGAAATGTATTCCACAATGAGTTTGCAGCTAGCTTACATACAACTTCCTGTTATTTTAGAATGGTTATTGATGATAACTTTAAGGCCAGTTGTTTTCTACCACTAATGGGGGAGATAGAAATCAATGTTAATAAATAATATAGTCATGAAGTAAAAGACACAAGGAAATGGTGAGAGGGTTATGTTTAAATTATAGAATCATAAAATGGTTAGAGTTGGAAGGGACCTTAAAGATCATCTAGTTCCAACCCCCTGCCATAGGCAGGTACATCTACCACTAGACCAGGCTGCTCAAAGCCCCATCCAGTCTGGCCTTGGACACTTCCAGGGATGGGGCATCCACAGCTTCTCTGGGAAACCTGTTCCAGTGTCTCACCACCCTCACAGTAAAGAATTTCTTCCTAATATCTAATCTAAATCTCCCCTCTTTCAGTTTGAAACCATTACCCCTTGTCCTATCACTCCACTCCCTGATAAAGAGTCCCTCCCCATCTTTCCTTCCTGTAGGCCCCCTTTAGGTACTGGAAGGCTGTTCTGAGGTCTCCCCAGAGCCTCCTCTTCTCCAGGCTGAACAACCCCAACTGTCTCAGCCTGTCTTCATATCAGAGGTGCTCCAGACCTCCCTCTGACCATCTTTGTGGCTCTCCTCTGGACTTGCTCCAACAGGTCCATGTTCTTCTTATGTTGGGACTCCAGAGCTGGACGCAGTACTCCAGGTGGGGTCTCAATGGAGCGGAGCAGAGGGGCAGAATCCCCTCCCTCAACCTGCTGGCCACACTTCTGATGCAACCCAGGATGCAGTTTGCTTTCTCGTTGTGAGTGCATGTTGCTGGCTCATGTTGAGCTTCTCATCAACCAATATATGTGTATAGAAATACCAAAATATGTGTTTAGAAACAGAGCATGGTTGTTCTTGTAAGCCAGGAACTAATTGAATTGATAAAATAGTTTGTAATGAAGATTTTGCATGTGAAATACCTTTTGATTGACTTAATTAGCTATGAATGATTAATCTTGAGTGAGGTTTTTTTAATTAGCAATTACAGAACATTATATTAGAGGTAATTTACTTTGGAAAGAAAATATATAGGTAATAACAGTGGGCCTTATGGTCTGCTTGGTATAGTGAAGGATTTTAGTTATTATTTCTTTGCTTTAAAGGATAAAATAAAGATGCTCATCTAAATATGAGGATTGAATCAAGCTGAGGGCTTCTTATTTTTAAGTAAGCACTGAAAGACGTTAGTTGACCTCCTAGCATTTCCAGTTTCCTGATTGCACTTCTCTATTGTTACCAGTGTCAGGAAGACAGATTGGTCAGAAAGTGTAATACACTGGTGTTATTTTGAAGATGATACAAGATAATCTTTGTGGGTTGACATGAACTGGACAAAAACTTCTGAGAGGCTTGTGTACCTAACTTAATGTCATAAGAGAAGTTTTTCAGTAGCAGAAAAACTTACAGCTCTGTGATTTGCAGTGGCATTGCTAATTTCTGTCCTGTGGTAAAGAAGTTTAAGTTTGTAACAGGGTATGTGTCTTCAAGTGCTAGTTAGAGACTGTCATAATCAGCAATGAACCCTCTTTTGCAGTTTTTTAGCAGCATATAGCTTTTGTGTTGGTCCCTTGTCATAATAATGTTGCCCTATGTTTCTAAAAAAAAAAAAAACAAAAAAACCCTAATCAAATCTACTGTTCCACTGTTTGTTATGTCATAGAATTGTAGAATCGCTGAGGTTGGAAGGGACCTTTAGGATCAAGTCCAACCACTAACCTACCCTGACAAAAAACACTTATAAACCATGTCCCTAAGTACCTCATCTACCCTTTTCTTAAACACCTCCAGGGATGGTGAATCCACCACCTCCCTGAGCAGCCTATTCCAATGTTTAATAACCCTTTCAGTGTAAAAATGTTTCCTGATATCCAATCTAAACCTGCCCTGACATAACTTGAACCCGTTTCCTCTTGTCCTATCCCTTGTCACCAGGGAGAAGAGGTCAGCCCCCATCTCTCCACACCCTCCTTTCAGGTAGTTGTAGAGGGGGATGAGGTCTCCCCTCAGCCTGCTCTTCTCCAGGCTGAACAACCCCAGTTCCCTTAGTCGTTCCTCATAACGTTCCTAGTCCTGCTCACCACACTATTCCTGATACAGGCCAGGATGCTGTTGGCCTTGGCCACCTGGGCACACTGCTGGCTCATACTCAGCCGACTGGCCACCAACACCCCCAGGTCCTTTTCTGCCGGGCAGCTTTCCAGCCACTCTTCCCCAAGCCTGTAGGCCTGCATGGGGTTGTTGTGAACCAAGTGCAGGACCCAGCACTTGGCCTTGTTGAACTTAAGTACCTAAGCAAGTACTAGTGAAATCAGTAAATACTTGTGTTAAAAGTTGGAAGAAGAGATAAGGCTAACATGGTCTAATGTTATTTGATATTTTATATTATTATTACCATAGGAAGCTATCAGTTATGTTACTTTAGTAGTTTTCCTCTTTTTTTGTCTTCTTTTTAGATAGCTAGATTAAGTAGGCTTCTTATAGGTTTAATTAAAACACAAAATAAATCCAGTGGAAATTCAGTGTGTAGTTGGTTCCAAGCTTATTTTCCCCATGAACCCTCCAACAATTTGAAAACAAGAGTATGGAAATATATTTTCAAACAAGGAGAAAAACCCATTGCTTAACACAGTATGCCATTTGTAAACAGCTCCTTCAGGTGCTTCTACTTTACGTGTAGTAGGGGGAAAAAAAAAACCCAAACAACAGGTTGCAGATTCAAGATACGAATATATCATAAGGAGTTGTTCCAGGCATTTAAAAACCTTATTTGTAGCACCACAGTACCTGAGAATTTTATAAATACGCAACAAAAAACCACCGTACTTACGCTAAGTACTGTAGGTGTAACACAGGAGACGGATGAAGGTTAACGTGTACCCTCAAAACACAGGTTAGCATGAGGCTCTTTTTTTCATATTAAGAATTATGCTACAGCACTTCTGTCTTTAGGTACTGCTGCTTCTTTTGCTGTACACTACTCGTTCCTGACCTTACACCAGCAAACTGATCTTTCAGTTGCAGCAGAGCAGCCATCTGTTCAGGCACACTGTGAAGTCAAAAAAGAATCCAGAAGAAATAGTTCCTGCTTAATCTGGGTCAGTTCCCTGAGTTGGTTCACAGTATGGTAACATGAAATTTATGTGGATGTAACTAAAGGGACATCCCTTAATGCTGTATTATTGCTTGACCCTTTAAATTGCTGAGTTGCGTACCAACGACGGTGTTGTGTAGTGCAGCTGATTGCCATATAAAGGAGACTATTTTGGTACCTGCCATTCCCCCTTACTACCCAGCCATGCGTTCTTTGAGCTGACACTGATACTCCTTTGACTCCAGAGTGAGCTAAGTAAGTGACGTGAGTTGTCAAAAACCCCACTTACTTAGGGGCGTGGGAGGTTTCTGGTTTGGGTTTTTTTTTTTTGGTGTGGGTTGTTTGTTTCTGTTTGGTTTTTTGTTTGTTTGTTTGGTTTTTTTTCCCTCATTTAATACCCTGCATCTGCTTACCATTGAACCACTGAGAACTGGTGTTGGTGCAAGGGAAGTGACAAGCCACAACTGGATTGTCTGAGCTTTTTCTTAGTCAACAACATTGGGAATAACATTACCTTCCTGAAAACCTGTTCTTGAGTATTCAATAGATATTACAGAAAAAAAAAGATTAAAACTGAATTTGAAGGAAGATGTTGGGGCAGCTTCATGAAATTTTTCAGGAAATATCTCTCAAAGCAAAAAAAGCATGTGAGAAGGCTCCAAACTGTTTTAAAGATGTAGAAGATGGGATCTAGATAGTTAACACTGGCAGGTCAGCATTTCTGTAGTGAATGAGAGATGAAAATGGTAGTAGAGACAGGTTGCGAAGGGCTTTGACAGTGAAATACGATTCATACAGCAGTAATGAAGTTAAGGGAGAATGGGAGCCTGGGTGAAAGTTTTAGCTATCTGAATGACCGATCGCTCCTCTGTGTTGCCTTCTTTTTCAGTGTGTTGATAATATGCAGTTTCTGCATAATTTTTTCTGTTTCTCTTTGTTATGAAAATAATCTTAAGGAAGCAAAATGAGAATCTTCTAGAATCTCCTTGAGGAGGCAAAATGATAATTGTTTTAGAATTTCCCTATACGAATTCAGACTAGAAAATAATCTGGCAAGATTAGCAACCAAAGGAAAACTATTTTGGGAATTGTCTACTTGCATATTATGATGATCTCATGCTGCGATACTTGGTTTATTTCTTTTGTTGTTGTCATCTTGGTGTTCTGTTTCGTTTCATGTAAGGCTGTGGGTAGTTTCACTACAATATGTACCTTTCACTGGAACAAGAGCTTGTGTTGTACATCACTGTTACACTTCATGAACTTGTGGAATAATCTTTCTGGCGGTTAATTTGATTAAACAAAACCTAAATGTCAGTATCGAAGACTGCTTGCATTTCATATGCATCACCTATTTTGCTGGGGTTGTTTTAAGCCTTTTTTTCTTCTGCTAACATAACTATGTACTGTATGTACAGAACTGCATCATGAGACATTTTCTGTTCTACTGGATTTGTATTTTATTGATTATTTACCTACAAAATGCTTTGCAATGAGTTTTATCAGCAAGGTTTTAGAAAGTTAGTATGATATGAAATAGGTTATCTTCAAAAGACATCTGGTTTCTGTTAGAACTGTGTTAGCATTCTGGATTTCTTTGTTTCCTTGAAGAGGGATGGGAAGATCTTTTGCTTGTGTTTCTTTTTGAAATAAAAGTTGCAAGCAGGGAGGAAAGTGGGGTTTTGTTGTTTTTTTTTGTTTGTTTGTTTTGTTTGGGTGGGTGTGATTGGTTGGTTGTTTTTTTAAATGGACACAAAATAACAGTATTGTAATACCAAGACGCTACAGTCGAATTAAGCAGTGGCTGAGGCTGTTCTGATGCAGTTTTTGGAGGCTTTCAGGTAGAGCCCTACAGATAGAGATCTGTCAGTTTCTTCAAATTATTTCCCATTGCCAAAATCCCCATCCTTTTCTGTATTATCTGGTTACCTAGTAATACATCTGTAACAGGAATGGTGAGTTGATATATATGTATGTATGTTAATTTAAGATCTGACTCTGTATTGTGCTAAATTCTTGTTTAAGTGTAATTGAATTCTGATCTAGCTGATTCAGTCATGAAAAGGTCTGCCTCATTCTTCTCACTGGCCATGTTACGAACTTGACTGTTGAACTAATTCAACTTGCTATTGCAGCAAAACACCCATCCATTTTTGCTGGATATCATTCTTGAAGAAGGGCCCAGTGAACACCAAAGCTGTCTCAAGTTGAATGATAAATGCAGAACAAGATAGCAAAAATGGGACTAAATAATTTTAACGGGGTGCTTTTTGATCTATTTAGTTCTTACTTTTGCATCCTCACCCTCAGTTGTTTCAGAGGATGCTCTGCTCCTGCTGGTGTTGGGAACGTATCCAGAGCTGACAAAGGATTTCACAGTCCTTTGGACAAGAGGCATTATAAAGGAGAAGATTATATTTAAATTCCTATCTTCTTTTTCTGAGTGACAAAGAAAGACAAACTGGAAACAACTTTTGCATCCGGAAGGATAAATTCTTGCTTACATAATGTGTAAATATAGTATCTATTGCCAAAATAATATTTGGTCCAGCCTATCTGAGACATCAGAATAAAATTAAGAATTTTGAATTCCACTTATTCACAGAAACAATTAAGAAAAGGCCTATGCTAACAAAATATGGAAATACTTTGGAATGCATAACAGCAAATGCAACTGCCAAAGTAATATATGTGTCTTTTGTAGATACTTTGAAAGCCAAATTATTGGATTCTGTTTTGATAACATTGTCTCAAGAGGTGGAGTAGCTTTCTTAAGTGGAAACACATATATCCCCATTTACTGAAATAAATTAATTGGGTCAGCATACACCGTACTATGGAACTGTCAGTTGCATAAGTGGTCAGGCCACAAAAGCAAGCAATACTGAGAATGGTACAGGTTTTTCAAGTTACTGTATTTAGTGGAAGTCCAAGGTAGAGTAAAACCGTTAGTGGAAACTTTGTTACTTTGCCAAACAGGTTTATGTAAAAGAGATACAATTCATTCTTTTCAATCAATTTTATTATTTAATGATTTAATTTTTTTGTGATGCACTGTGTATAAGTATTGTTGGACTGAAAAATCTACTTCTAACACAAAATGTAGCCAGTGATGCATGAAGTCTTTCATTAAAAGAAGAAAAAATGGAAATCTTAGAAATGTGCAGCAATATACCCAGAATTCACGGAGAGCTGCTACAAAGGCTGGTTTGGAGATAATTACCAGGCAAGCTTTAATTACATAATTGACAATTATTTCACTATACATGATTTCTTCCTTCTGAACTACAGTTTGTGGCATCTTGCAAATGCTTGCATGTTATGAAGGCTTACTTGGTAAACATTAACTAAATTTTAGTATGGTAAATTATGTTTTTTAAAATATATATTTCAACAATTTTTCAGTTTTCAAGTGTTGTGCCTTAGGCTTCTCCCTGTCCCTTCGTATTTTTGTCAATGCAAAAGGAGTGGAAAGATGGATCACCTTACAAAATAAGGATAAAAATCCATCACATTTATCAGATACAGAAACATCCATCAGTACCCTCTTGTCTGTTTTGTTCCTGAGGCTGGACAAGGTGGAGAAAGAATTAGTTCATTGCTGTGCACTTTTTGAGGCAGACTGAAGCCTGCCTGGTTGTACTAAGCCAGCTTTTAAGCAGCAACTCTTATGTGGCATCACTTTTCTCAATAAGCATGTTGACATCTATGTTAGTATTGCTAAAGTTAGACCCAGGAAAATTTGTAGCACAAAAGTTGTTTCTTTGAGGTATATGAAAATAACTATGGGAGATTTGCCACATTATTACAAAATCTCTGTTACAATGACAAGAGGAATCATTTCAGTTATTCAGCCATTAGCCAAATATTAAATTCAGGTTCAGCGATCTTAAGGGCAGAAATTAATGAACAATTAATAGTGAGGCTGGCTTTTATTTCATGCCCTTGAGAAATTTGTACAGTGGTGGCTGGTATTTATGCTGGTAAACATGCATCTTTTATGAGGAAGGCAGTCTGATTAATGAATTCTTATGAATTCAACCAAAACATTGCGGTAAATAATTTGTCACAATTATGGTGCATTAAGTACATGGTAGCTTTATGTAGGATATTTCAGTGATGTCTGTTTACAGTGGCTACATGCCTATCATGGGTAAGCCACAAAATCTTCAGCAATTCCTTCTAAATAAATCCCAATGCCTTCCTAGAGAAGTGGCACTTTAAATTATATGCTTCAGAGAAATTAACCACATTTGCTGTTTTCCTGCTTGTTATCGTTGAGCAATTAGAGTAAACTTTTGTTGAGAAAGTGCTCTCTTGGACTTTGGAACCATTTGAGGTTGTCT
>VXBO01001337.1:13055-28036 GCA_013400135.1 Rhinoptilus africanus | reverse complement strand
TTTTTTTTCCTAGTAAATGCAGACAGTAGAACTGCCTTGTGTCAGATCTAATATATCAGATTTAATAACTTCTGGTGCATAGAGCTAAGGATATTCAGTTAACTTCAAAAAACTAAGAAACACAGGAAACTAAATATCTGGGCCTCTCAAGTCTACTGTGTGAGGTATTTCTCGAAGACCCTTTCCATCAGTGGAAGCATTAGGACTGATTGAATTTTTCGCTTTAAAATTCAAGGAACAATGTTCATCTGCTTTCTGTCTTAGACAGTTTCTGTGTGTTTTTTCCTTCTTTAAATATGCCAATCCTGTAACTTTCTGGTCATGTGCTTTGAGGTCATGGAAAATATTTTCAGTTTTCTTCATTGGTGCGAAATAAAGGGATTGTGGATGATGGAAGCGAAAGTGTTTCATATTTGGCATCATATTATATCTCTGACATATGGTTCTCCTTTCAATTTTCATTTTTTTTGATGAGCTGAAATATTATTTGTACATTTATGTTTGCATTTCCTCCCTTTTTTGATACACTGTCCTCTGTGGAATACTCTCAGTGGAAACATATGTTCAAAACTTCAAAGTAATTACACTATTACTAAAAGCTTCATAATCAGATTACTGAAACTAAATGTTGACAAAAAAATTGATTTTGCTTTATCTAATCATATCAATTTCATTCCAGTCTGCTCTCTGACTGATTGAAGAAACATGGCAGGACAAAGTCAAAGGCTGTTTAGAATGTTTAAGTCTGGTATAGACCAGTTTCTTAAGAAGCAAAGGGAGCCTAGGGCAGTTTTTAGTTTGAGAGAGCAAGATGGGGAAAAAAAATAGTATGTATTGCCCGTTTTAATAATAAATTTTAGTTGTGGGACCTCTACTTCGCAAACTGGATGGGGATAACTGAAGCACGAGCTTGTCTCTGTATGATAATTGACCCTCTTCCTCAGAAGTAATAGTCTCAGTATGTATCTAAGCTGCTTTGTTTACAGAACATTGCCTTTATTACCTTTTTTTCTTCCAGTAAGAATAAATATGTTGTTATGATCAAATGGTTGTAGCCTACGTTGAAAAAGCTGTTTATTGCTGGGAACAATTTTCAAGGTCTACAGTCTAAGATGTTGATTTAAAAAAGGGAAAAAAAAAAGGAAAAGAAATTATTCATTTTACTCTATCACAGTCAGGACACAAGACTTCAAATATTCTTAGTCATATTTACAAGATGTCAAGAACAGGAACTATATTTAATATTCTTTCTTCTTTATCATTTGTAGTTCATCCTTCCAGGCCCTGGGTATAGCATTTTGTTGACATGGTACATCTTTGTTGTTCAAGCTCCATGAAGCTACAAGCTGAGCTTCAAGTCGAGTATTTTGACTTACTCACTTTACATAATTTTAACGGATTTTATTGATACTAACTCTGCTACTGTAAGAGATCTAGCTTTAGCCTGGTGTGTGCTTTATGTAAGCAGATGGAGTTTCAAGGTAGATCAATTCTAAAATTGGTTAATGATTAATATTTTGAATTTTTAAATTTTCTGGATTTTTTTTTCATAGTCTACTTTTCATTCTGCTTGCCCTCATTGTGCACAATAAAATAGCAGATGAAGCTGAAAAGTTTCTTTTACAGTACTTTTAACAATTTCCATTAGAATTATCTTGTTGGAAGCAAATATCCCATCTGGTTTACTCTTTAACACAGCAAAACTCCTTAGTGAGCTGTGTGGCGGAGCCTGGCTGAATTCCACACAAGGAGGCTCTTGGCCCTAAGCAAGATGAGCACAATCTGTTTCACATATTTCTAATAAAGGAAAAGAAGAGTTTCTTCATTTGCTTCTTTGTGGTATAATGTTTACGCTTTATGCCTTTCTTTCTTAGAATAGCTGCTTTCCTGCTGTTCTCCATTCTTTTTTTTTCAGTACAGGTAAAATGAAAATGCATTACAGCCTGATAGAAATACCAAGTACTGCTCTGAAATAGCATTAAAACTCAAATTTTTAAAGTATAGTGCAATGCTTTGGCCACATCAGTCTCATTAAACATCTGAGGCTTAGGAAGGGCACTTCAGGAGCCTTTCTGTTGCCTTACTTCTCCTGCAAATAAGCACTAAAATCAATGGGACTCACACAGCTGATCCCAGCACTGCTCTGAATGTTTGCCTGTACTGTCTGAATTCATCTAAGTGCTTCAATCTGTAAGTTTATTCTCCCATTTGTACCTGAGAATTATTGAGAGTTATATATACTTAACACAAGTCGATTTTACTGTGGTGTGCGTGGAGCTCTGCTTATGTGCTACGAAACTGCAACTCTGAATTCATCTATGGATTAAATTTACTATTTTTCATTATTAATATGAAGATAAAAATAACTGCACATTTAAAAAGTAAGCATCGGATACTTTAAAATTGTATTTAGCACCATACAGTTAATCTAGCATTATGTCAAGTAGTGAACACCTGCTGTATTTGGGTTCTTAGCCAGGTAATATCCTGACCAAGGGGCACATCACTTCCATTAAAGTGAGTGGGCTGTTTTGTGACACTAGCTTTGTAAAATCACATTACAAACACATTTTTAACTTTATTTTTTTTTTTCTCTTCTCGCTTGTGTAGGGTTTTATGTTCAAAATACCAAGTAATACTCAAATGCTAGTAAATAACTCTTGTTTATTACTTGTATTCAATGACAGGCTTAAAATATTTGTCACGGTGCACTCCAGTTCTGAAAGCCTGGTGTTTTCTTACTTTCATCTGACAGTGACAGTGGTTCCAACATATGTTTTCCATTCCTGATTTTTCAATATTAAGAAATTGGCGATTCTCTTTCATGTAAGTAAAATTTAAAAAATTAAGTACTCTTCATGGGTAGTAGAGGAACTATTGCTGTAATTCTAGTAAGGAGCTAAGACGTCCTTGCTTATCACTGTGGAGTGAGTATTCAGTATCAATTCCCATTTCATTTCAAATGTGTTATTTTAGAACTGTTCATATAATCAGTTCCATCCTGAACCAAGAGAAAGCAAACAACCAGCTGTAAACCAATTTAGGATGCAATTGCCACATACAAAAAAAATCAGATAGTTGATTTAATGTGAATACAGCTTTTGAAATCTTATTTAATTTCTCGACATGAATATGATTAGGCAGCCCTTTGAGGACAAAGGACTGTGAGCACAGGGGGAATTTTGATTTACTTTGCCATTTGTGCAAAAGGGGGCTAAGATACAAAATCAGGAAATGTTTGTTTTCTTTGTTCATTTTATCTACATGAAACTGTTGTGCATATCTACTTGCTGCGTGTCATTACTAGAGAATTAGACTTTGTTAACTCAGCAGTGATGGCATAGTCAAATAAGACAATGACAATTTCCTCAGAAGGAAAGTTTGGATCACTTTTATTGGTTCCCAGCTGGATTTAGACATCAACTCTCTTAGCAGAAATAAGTGACTTTTTGAGAAGGTTTGTCAACTGTTTTGGCCATAAGGCATTAATGAAACTCTGTCTGTCCTTGGGGTTTGTGTCAGGAAAAACAATCTTCCTGGGCTAATACATTAGTGAACAGGGAGTGAATGAGAAACACCAAGGAGTAGGTATTGTGTAGATGATACAGAATCAGTACCCAAAAGTCTGATTATTCTTGTTTTCTCCAACATAATCAGAACCAATTCATCTAAAATTTGCCTTTACGAGTATGTAGATGGTGTGTTTAAGGAATGATGATACAGGCAGTAAAGACAGTCTCCTTTCTTGTATGTCAAAAGCATAGTAGTAGAACACTTAGTCCCACATACCTCTGAGGCTTTGCCCTTTTTAGCCTTTATCTGTACTGGGCACTGACTGCAAGTTACAGCAGGCCACTCACTAATACCTTATTTCTTAATACCAGATTTTCAAATACTGTAACTATTTCTGGAAAAAGTCAGGTCAAAGCATCTGAAAATTACAATGATAGATGAGGAAGACCAGACCAAAGCCTATTTAAGCCTAGAGGTGCGGATGAGTGAGGGTTGGTCACTTCTGAGTAACAGGTGATAGGACACGAGGAAATGGCCTCAAGTTGCACCACGGGAGATTTAGACTGGATATTAGGAAAAATTTCTTCCTGAAAGGGTTATCAAGCATTGGAACCCAGGCTGGCTACCCAGGGAAATGGCTGAGTCACCATCCCTGGCGGTATTCAAAAGATATTTAGATGTAGTGCTGCAAAACATGGTTTAGTGGTAACGTGTCAGTGCTGGGTTAACAGTTGGACTTGATGATCTTAAAGGTCTCTTCTGACCAAAATGATTCTATGATTAACCTAGTCATGGCCCTGACATAGCAACCAGAGGTGCAAAAGAGCAAGTTGGGCTAGGGGCTTAGGGGGAATGAATGATCCTGAAACTAGTAACGTAGGATCTTACATGCAGTGGGTTGCTAATTTCAAGTGAGAAGTACGACTAATAGATAATGTGGTCGACAGCTATAGGTACAGCGAGAGATGTTGTATGGATTTGTCCTGAGACCTTTCAGGGTATGGGTTCAAGCACTGCTGTGTAAGTTAGGGGTATTATGTACAGTCCAACATTCTAATGGTTTTAGTGCGGATAATGTGTATCATTCCAGTGTCTGTTGACTCAGCCGCCCTCTGGAGGTGGGAGTATGGTGAGGCGGGGTATGCCGCCTTGTATATTAATGGTATAGGACACGCATTGTATGTATTATGGGGTAAGTAAGTTAATGCACTAACGTACATGGGGAGAGGTGGGGTGGTGTCCCTCATATATTTTGGGGGCTTCTTTGGTTCCTGTGGTTGAGACTTAGCAACGATGGCTTTTCAGACCTCAGAAAATAGCCGCTGTGACTTTTGTACTTTTTTTTACGGTTATGTTTTGTACTGTGGCACTTCGCAGTTGCATCTAATCCTTTGCCGTATTGTGGGGTAGTTGGTAGTTTGGTGTTAGCCTCTGTTGCAGGGTGTGGGTGGTTGTTTAGTTTGGGTGTTTCTTTTGTGTCAGTTTTGTGTCAAGCGGTCAAAACGCTTGCTGGAGGTAAAAAGCAGAAGAGGCTAATTTTTATTCTCTAAGTGCTGCTGCAAAAGATATGGAGTTCTCCCAGTCTGTACTTCTGTGTGGTGGAATATGGAGAACTTGAGAAGGAGAGTTCTCTCCCTTTTATCCTCCTCTTGGCTGGAGGTGGTGACCTGTTTTTCCTTCCTAGTGCTTTCCCTTCACTTGCAGCCATTCATACTGCTTTCATAGTGATATTATTCAGAAAAAACCACAACTTTCCCCTTCCTACTTTTTTCCATCATCATTCCACAGGCTGTGTGGCCATTGTTTTGAATGTTTCCCCTTATTTGGATGAAGTGGTGTTGGTCTGGGTGAGTTTGAGCTTCATGTGGAGGCTTACCAGGACTTGTAACTTTGCATAAATTTATCACTGTTGAGCATTTTGAGTTTTCAAAGGTGTGTATCCACCAGATTTACATATAAGTGATGGCTCTTTTGTGGCAGCATGGAGTACAGCTTCTTGTGAGAGTAACCTCATACGGAGATATTAATCAGTTATAATTAACACACAGCAGACAGATCTCAGTTTTTCATTTGAACTTAATGTAATTTGGAGTTCNTCTTTTCAGTAGTGCCCAGTGATAGGACAAGGGGTAACGGGCACAAACTTGAGCATAGGAAGTTCCACCTAAACATGAGGAGGAACTTCTTTACCTTGAGAGTGGCAGAGCACTGGAACAAGCTGCCCAGGGAGGTGGTGGAGTCTCCGTCTCTGGAGACATTCAAAACCCGCCTGGATGCGTTCCTGTGCAACCTGCTCTAAGGTGGCCCTGCTCTGGCAGGGGGGTTGGACTAGATGATCTCCAGAGGTCCCTTCCAACCCTATGATTCTATGATTCTATCTCAGTTTTTCATTTGAACTTAATGTAATTTGGAGTTCTGCATTTTACTATCGATGAAGTCCAGCTTTTTTCTAGAAGTCCCATGTTAAATTTTTTAAAGTATTTCTGCAACTCAAATAGGTGACCAAGAAGCTGCAGTCTCTTGTGCTGCATGAAGGACATAAAGTTATTGATGACAAGTACTTTGGATTTTTGTCTGCTTCTCAAACTGTCCTAGGTAAAAATTTCTCAATAACTATTTCAGTAATATGTGCTTCTGAAATTCGGTGTTTTAAGTTATTAGTTAGAAGTTTAAAAGTATCTGCCTTTTTTTTTCCTTTTTTTCTTTAAATTAAGTCTTTTCTTGTTTTTTATCCTTCCTTAGAGAATTAAATTGTCAAATGTGTGCGAGTACAACACTTTTGAGAAATTACAGGTGATATTGATTTGTCTCCTTCTCAATTGTTTTCTTTATTTTTTTTTTTTCATGCCTATTTACAGTTGTGGGCAAGATAGGCAACTATTGGTTATTATAAGTGTTTGCCTTCAAAGCCCAGGTAATAGGCTTGGTACCAAAAGAACAACAACAACAAAAGTCAAATCTCAGTGACAAGTATTTGTATTAAACTATCTCTTTCCCTTGACCCTCATAAATATGAGCACACACAGATGTGCATTGTCATAAAGCTGAGCGTATATAGGCAGTTCTTTCATGCTTTAGATTAGGTTTTTCTCCTAGCCAACTGGGTCCAGGGACATAGTTCTTCATTTCCTTCTTAACACCTGTGTAAAAGATGGCATAAAGCCCACATGAAGTAACTTTATTGCTCATACGAGTTAAATCCAGTGTTAGTGTAGTAGCAAATTAAAAAAAAAAAAGTGGTTTTGGGCAGGAAAGGCAGTTAAAACACTAACAGTGTTTCCTCTTGTTACTTAAAAGAATCAAAGATAGATTTCTGATTTTCATATGATTTACAAACTTTTTAGTGCATAGGTCATTATTTTACTCGGAAAGCAGACTAAGCTTTTGAAGTGGATCTGCTTTCCTTCTACAGCAGAATTAACTAGCTCTGTAAGTATAAATTTGTTTTTTTCCTGGTGTTTTACTGATGTGTCAAAGTGAATTTTCCTCCATTGACTAAATGACAAAAATGTAGTTTGGGTGTCTAATCCCTACATATGCTTACAGTGAATGCCATTTTTTTCTGAATCTGTCCATCTAGATAGTGTTGTGTGCATTGCAGTCAAATGTGTCAGTAATATGTGACTACATTCTGTGTGAGACATCTATTCTATGACCGTGAGGAATGAAGTCTTGCATTCTTTATTTATGTACGGTAATTGATGTTGATTGCAACTGTTTTAGTAGTAGGTCTTTTTCACTACAGTAAAAACTGTTCCAATTCCAAATCATAATGTTTCTACATCATAGATATGTTTAATGGGGTAGGCTTTGTTGAGTCCTTAATTGAAGTAAAATATTCTTGTTAAAGGGGTCTATTTCAGAGTAATGAGTGCATGAATACCTTTGCAGCATAGCTAAATGTGTGGAAATTTGACACTTCAAATCTGCAGATAAGCCAAATTTCAGTAGATAGAAGGAATTTTCTTAGTTTTGCTGATCAGTTAAATTAATATCAGCTTTTAGAAAGGGATGTAGAATGCTGAATTTAACTCAAAAATTTTAAGAATTGACATTCTTTACGGCTTTCAGTGTCCCTGTCTTCATGGTAGGCTCCCTCTCATTTTGATGGTAACACTGTTTATCTGACTTTCCCTGTTACGTTATTTCAATAAGAATGATGCCCTAAGAGTGATGCCCCTGTAGTGAACTAAGGAAGTTGCCATGAATTATTAATAACAAACTGAGTTTAATGTGGTTTTATAGCCCCTGAAGGAGCTGGAATAGTGTACTTCGTGAAACCATTCAGTTCACCTGATCTTGACAAATTGGAAGCATCAAAAACATACTCCTAGTTGTTAACACTAAAGGGGAGAAAAGGTGACTTGGGAATGCATCAATATTTAGCCTTCTTGTAGAATTTGAAAAGGATAATGGTGAACAGTGTTCCATAAATAGCTGTCTTCTATCCTCGTGCTTTAAATGCAGTCAACTAATGCTTTTCTGTGAAGTTAACCTTTATGGCTTCATTTCTATTTCACTGGAAAAGAAAATGACAAGTTTGTGATATTGCATCTATTGTTTATGCTGATAATGTGCTACGAGTTAAAAATGCTCTCTGTAGCAATGTTGTTGGTAACAAAAAAACCCCCCAATTATTTTAAAAAACAGCATCGTCTTAACAATAGATCAGCCAAGCTAAAATTGTTTTGTAAGTGCATTAAGAGTTCCAGAATTGGTGAAATATACAAAATGCTATTCCGTTTCAGTGCAAAATAACATAAATTTGCTGTTCTCTTCAGCTAGGGTTTTAGACTTCTTTTCAGACTCTGGCAAGGAAGATCTGGCCAACCTTACTGTGGCACTTTGGAGGTTACTGCATGCAGCAGTCAACTGGGTACTTATGGCAGAGGCTGCTGCCCTCAAGCATAGTTAGCAGAACAAGGACCACGTTGAGATGCTCTCCTCAGCTGCTACAGTCCACAATTGGGCATCACCGGGAGGATTATCTCCTCTGAGTTCAAGAGTGGTCCATCACGGTGTGCAGGAAGTGTGTCACTGGGTTAACAAGGAACTCCTGATAAAAAAGTAACATAAAAAGGAAGCATGAGTCTGCTGCAAGCAGGGGCAGGTAAGCCAGGAGGAATAGAGACACTGTCCAAACATGCAAGGATGAGGTTAGGAAAACGGAAGCGTGACTGGAGCCGAGTATGGCCAGGGATGTAAAGGGCAAAAAGAAGGGATCCTGCAGGTGTATTGCCTACAGAAAGAAAATCTAGGGGAAAGAAGGGTGCAAAAATGCATCACCTGTGCCAGCCATTGTGGAGTGTTGCTTTTCAGCAGCAAGAGTAATTAAATAGCTTCAAGAAAGTAGTGTCTTCAGCTGTAGCTGCGTGCTCAGTAAATGCAAATCCTATATCTGATCCAAGTAACTGATCTTATATTTCTCTGCACCTAAAGTAGTACCTTCGTTGATTTATTCCTCTCTTTTTTCCCCTCTTCTAGCCTCTCCTCCACTCATTGCCTTTATTGAGAACAGTATAGGTATACTGTTAATTGTTAATTTGGAAACTTTTTAAAAAATGGTCTCCATAAAAATTACGATGAAAACCTGAAATATCACCTAGCATGGTGAACTTAAGAAAATATCGGAATGCATTTCCATCTCTTTTAAGGTTAGAAAATTTTGCATTTTTCTCCCATGCAAGCTTGTTGTCTTCTGCCATTTGCTGTAGAGAATAAAGGACAGTTTTGAAGTGCCTGAGTAGTGTTAAGCAAAATGTGTTTTTTATATTCTGTGGCCTATTATGAAAACGCTTTTGCATATGAAAAATACCTCTGGAGATGAGGTATTGTACTCAGTGATATAATTTGTAATCATTAAACTTAACCAAGAGTTGTTACGTATATCTGTTTGTGATATGAAGGGATATTTCAGGTTGACTTGGCATTACTTTAGTCTTTGTGTAAATAAATCCCATTCAGCAGCTGGCAGCTAACTAGAAACAACATTAATTTTGTTTTGCCAATAGTACTAGTCAGATAATAGGAGCACAGAATTTAAGACACCTAATGCCCAGTAAGAGTTATTTCCTGTTGTAGCAGAAGACTTTCTTATGTAAGCTTCAGCTGGTTAGATCCTTTGAAAACTGAGATTTCAATTAAAATAATAAAAATTGGTTTGGAGATAATATATTAGGCTGAACTACAATAGTTGTAGAGGTGGCGCACGTTCTGCTGCCCTCCTAAGGAGGCAGGTAGCCTCTGGCCAAAGGTGAGGTCCGCAGAAATGGGCAGTATTATCTCAACTCTCACAGTATGTGACTGGTCTTGAAAGTATTTCTTTGAGATGATGGCAGGAGAGAGGGAATTGTCTAGCTAGAGAATCCATTGGATTGTGGATTTTGTTTCCTTCTTATGTATGTAACTCTTAGTTTAAGGGTAGATCTTTATTTGGTCATGCTTATTTTCATTATATGTTTTCCTACGTGTGCAGAATGGCACTTTTTTGTGTGTGTGTGTGTGTCACATGTTTCATAGTCAACAGATTTGAGACGAAACTTAAAATTCAGTATGTGTTTGCTGAATGTTTCTTTTTGCCAACAGGGCAAAAAATAACTGACAAACTTGTACTCTTTCAAATCCAGTTAGCAGATTGACATACCTGCTTGCTATTCTTCAGTAGTCATACTGATTTCAGAGAGGGAAATGCTGGAACTATTCATATATGAACAACTGTCAGAGGTTCAAAAAAGATGAATAATGTTAAAAATTTTCATTTAATTGCAATAACGTTTGGTATAAAAGTATACCAAAACCAAATCATACATTAAAATTAGTTGTCATTTTAGGTTAATATTGTTTTAACTGGATAAGTTTGTAACATAGGAGTGTTTAAAGGTGATTTTAAATTTTCTTTTTCAGGAAAATCACTGTTGGTATTGAATCATGGGTTTCTACTGGAAAAAAAAAAAGTGTTTATAAATCTAGTGGTGTTGTGAGGAAGGAATGGAATTGCATGCTTTGAACAATCATGTTCACTATCTGGAAACTGAATTAGGTCATACCTTTATCTCCTTGCCAAAATAAACCTGTTACAGTCTCAGAGTCTGGTCCTAGAGACCATAAAGCAAGACACTGAGGTCAAAGAAGTTGGTGTACTGCAGCAAGCAAAATCAGTCTTTTGTAGCATTCATAATATGTCAGTAAAATATAGCCTGCTTATTTGGAACAAAGTCTGTTAATTTAGAATTGATTGAAGCATCTTCACATAATCATGAGGGTAAATCAAGAGAATTAAATGGAATCTGCAGTGTGAAATACATCAGCGAGTATGCATGTTAAAACAGTTGACACTGTTTCTTAAGATAACATGGTGTATATAGGTAAATCTCTTTAATTCTATTTCCTTATTATGTTAAATTGTATACTAAATTAATTTTTGATTGAGGTCTGGATCATTTAAACAGTTAACTGCTTTTGTGTAGGTGTGTAATCATGCTGGCAAAGTAAATGAATAAAAAGCTTTTTTTTTTTAATTTGGATGTATTAATATTTGTTTATTCTAGTGCTAAGATAGAATTCAGAATCGATCTTAAAGTTTTTGTTTTGTTTATGTCTTTTAAGATTGTTAAATAAATTCTCCTACTTCGACTTTTAGATACATTGTAGTAAATGAACTCTTCAGTAATACTTAACCATGAAATTATGACCTTAATTTACTTTTAGTCTACTTTGCAAACTTTTCTAAACCTTTTGTGTGAATGAAATTATTCCTTCAACCTTTATGCTGTTTCGAAAATACAATGATCTTTCAGAAACCTTTTTTTAATTGATTGTCTGATATTAAAGTACACATTTTTCTAATTATGCTAATATTGCATAAAGCTATTTTTAACATTACACATTTGTGAATGTAGACTGAGTGAATATTATTACAGCACCATGATCAAGCATTTCAGAAGTAAGGAAATACTGGAATTAAGGTTTTCTATGTGCTGTCCATATATGTTTTGATGTTGCATATAGTATTGTAATTATATAATAGGTAAAATAAGCTGGTTTATGCACCGAAAGCACGATAGCTGCACTAGCATGTTGTTTTATGCAGAATAAATAGCCCTCGTGAGTAAGCATGAAATGTTCCTAGAGCTAGTAAAGTGTGTAAGTTCAGTAGTGCTGCTTTGAGTACCATGTTAGCTCAGGTGGAGCTGACATGGCTGTGTCTGAATAGCCTAGCACTGCGTTGAGTGTATGCCTGTACTGGTCTGCCACTGTAATTCCTCCTTATTCAATACCTCAGTATTGAATGTGCCTCATTGGTTGTGTTTATTGAAAGCTGATTTGAAATCTGGATATATGATCTTGCCTTTGATGGTGTGAATCATGGTCTTGGCTTGTCTCCTTAATGTATTCCATTGCTTCCTGAAACAGGATTTTTTTTTTTTTTTTAATATTTCTTTAATAGAATATTTCTTTCTGGGTATTTAAAAGTTAGTAAAAAACCAAGGAATTGAATCAGGGTCTTCCAATAGGAAACAACAGGCAATCTAAATAATAAACTGAGCTTTACATCTTGCTTATAATATGCAGTTTCTGCTTATGCTCAGCCATAAGCCATGAAAATACATCTGTCCTGAAATCGTCCTTTTAGCTTTATGCAAAGAGATGTGCAAGCAGTTGGGTTTTACAGTGTAGTTTCTTTTTTAACTTATAACAGCTAAGAAAGAAAAGCTTTATTTTTTTCTTTTTTTTTTTTGTAACTGTAAGGACTGTGGCTGTGAACTATTGTTTTGTTCTGTTACTAGAACTTTTATGGAGCTCTGTGTCTAACTTGAGAAAAATAGCTTTCAGCTATTAGGAGTATATTCTGAAGTCTGAAGTGCTGTTCAGAAGGATGTAAACTAACAGTGTTGAAAGTGCAAGTAGAGGCTTTTGGTTTCTCTGTATGCATCTGCAGCTAGCTGAGGGGACCTCAGTTGGTCAACTGAGCCTGTTAGTTTTGGAATATTAGCCTTCAAACTAATGTATTCCCAGCCTTGTGACAAGTTAGTCTAGTTAACATACTCCAGGATTACAAAAATTTAGAGTTTTTAAAATATATTCCATCTTTAAAAAATATCTTTGCATGCTCAAATTTATGATAAAATGCTGTCTTCCCTTCATAATTTTATCCCATGTTTTCAGACTTCCTTATTATGTAATATCCTCTCATGCACTTGTGCACTGATACGATCATATTTGGAACTAAGTTCGTATAGAGAGATTTCAAGAGATGGGAAACTGGAAGTAAGCATGCTGTCTTATGCAGTCAGTTTCACTTTTAATTATAGTGCAAAGCAGAGTCTTTAAAAATTTTTAGGTTTAGATTACAATTTTTAATTTGGACTGAACTGATTAGCAATCAAACCTAATTATCTAAGAGATGTAAAGTTAGTTAACAATTTCTATCTATCTACAGCCTAAAGACAAATGGCCACATTAGCATCCTAGCAGTAACCTTATTGGCAGTATTGGCAAAGTGATGATTAGAACGAATCACCTTCTTAATTCTTAGTTTGTTAGGGGTAGCTATTAGTTCAAAGCAATTAGTGGAGATTTGGTTAGAAGGGAAGGGTTTGATTCATTACAAACTTAGTAAATCTTCTCCTTAACTCTCATTAGTTCCTTATAAACAGTAGGCTCTAGGCTAGGGCGCATCCACCCTGATGAGGACAGAAATTCCTGTCTGAACATACATGGAATGAGAACACTTAGATCAGCAAAGGCTTCCAATTATCCTTTTTCAAAGAATTTTGGAGAGTGGGTAATAGTTAATTAGAAATACACACATAGATATATCTGTAAAAGATCAGAAGATAGATAAAAATGCAATGTAATATTTTTAGAAAATAAATTAATTATGGGACTTGATTTTCAAAGTTCTAGTGACAGGGTCTAAACTCTAGAAAATGGCAGTGCTGCGGTGGAGCAGATTATTTAATTTCTCAGTCTTTTGTTTTCTTCCTGAAGAAAAGATATGATTATGAAGTAGCGGAATTGGCATGCCACAACTAAAACTACAGGCCACCTTTTCTTGCTGCGCTCTTGTTTCGCTTGATCTCTCTTCACTTATTCTTCCACTTACTGCGAATCTACATCAAGGAGAGGAGATGGCCGGCAGATCAAATAAATATGGCAAAATATTAAACCAATATTGCCTCAGTCACATTTATTCCAAACATCAAATGCTAATTTTTCCCCACATTTCAAATTTATGATCAGATCAGGAAATGGCTGAATAAATTATTTAATATAACAAATCTTTTACTGGACAGATGGGTGAAATGAAATGTACTCAGCAGTGACATTAATTTAAGACTTTTTATAAGGAAAAACTTTGGTAAGGTAATAACATTCATACATTGTGTGCTTATATACTTCTGTATGTGTAAGGAGTAACACTTGGATTTGGGCTTGTACTGGATTTTGCAATATAAAAAAAGCAATACAAGTACCAAAAAAATATTAGTTCCTAATTCTTACTTACACGCAGGTACTTTAAAGTTGTTTATCAATGCAAAGGTCCCTTAAAATAAGCATAAATATATTTACTCTGATTTTTGGTGTGAAAAATAGAAGTTAGGTAACAGTTCATAGCATGGGATGCTACAGCTAATGTGTTGCTTTCACCATGATATTGGTTAGCAAAATTTTTAAATAGCTTTCCAGTTTTTTAATTATAAGTTAGTTTACACATGTTAACCTTTTCTTAATGAAGACAAACATGTAATTTCATTTAGCAGTGTCAGTGGCTGATGGATTAGGATGGCAGAGCATTCATATTAGTTGCTTTGGCCCTCTGTACAGTCAGGTTGCATTTTCATGCCATAGCTAATTTGTTAAGATGAGTAGACAAAACCAAAAAAAGCTAAAAGCTCTTCCAGCCCCTTTCATATGCCAGTACTCTTGCTTGTCTCCTTCAGTGTTGAGATGATTCATATCACTAAACTGGCAGAAAGTGTGCATGTTTTCCCTGTTGTGCTAGTTTTTGCTGCTTTAACTCCCTGAACTGGCTTCTGGTGAAACCAGGTGAGTACCGGGAGGTGGGTGCAAGCAAAGTGAAGCAACTGCAGAAGAGAGAGACTCTTTCTATGACCATGTGACCCGCCTTCTGGATGCGGGGAAGGCTGTGGACGTTGTCTTTCTGGACTTTGGTAAGGCTTTTGACACACGTTGCCCCACAGCATTCTCCTGGAGAAGCTGGCGAATCATGGTGTAGACAAGTGTACTCTTCTCTGGGTAAAAAACTGGCTGGATGGCTGTGCCCAGAGAGTTGTGATTCATGGGGTGAAAACTTCTTGGCAGCCGGTCACCAGTGGTGTCCCTCAGGGCTCAGTTTTGGGGCCAGTTTTGTTTAATATCTTTATCAATGATCTGGATGAGGGAATCGAGTGCACCCTCAGTAAGTTTGCAGACGACACCAAACTAGGCGGGCGTGTTGATCTGCT
>VXBO01001337.1:0-12945 GCA_013400135.1 Rhinoptilus africanus | reverse complement strand
TGTAGAGAGGCGGATGTTGGCCTCTTCTCCCAAGTGAATAATGACAGGACCAGAGGAAATGGTCTGAAGTTGCGTCAGGGGATGTTTACATTAGATATTAGGACGAATTACTTTACTGAAAGAGTGGTCAGGCACTGGAACAGGCTGCCCAGGGAGGTGGTTGAGTCACCATCAGCTATTTAAGAAACGTGTAGACTTCGCACTTCAGGGCATGCTCTAGTGACAGAGATTGTAGGATGTTTGTTTGGTGGGGTTTTTTTGTTGTTGTTGGTTTTTTGTGGGTGTATGGTTGGACTGGATCTCAAAGGTCCTTTCCAACCACAAAGATTCTATTCTATGATTCTGAAAGCAACTCTGAAGCTCTGGCTTGTGTGTACCGGTAAGGGCTACGAATAGGACATGTTATTCAGGATTATAGCTCAATTTTACTTTCTACAGATACTTGGCATCTGTACAAGAATTCTAGTTGAATACTAAGCTGGTCACCCATAGAGGTGTTGGAGTGACTTTTTGAGGGTCTGTTTTAGACACTCAGATCTCCTTTTCTTGCATAAGTACTTTGAAGCTTGCTTAGGAACTTTTAAAAGCCTTATATACTATCACAGCTGTGTTAAGCAATGTTAGGGTATTCCTGTTTGTGTGTGAATTAATGTGTCTTGTCTGCTTTGTGATCTGATGATGCTCACTGGCATCAAATGCAATGGCAAAACTCCAGCTGACAGCCCAAGGATCTGAATGAGTCCCTTCACATCATGGTATGGAGTTATCACTCCTGGACGAGCCTGTGGTTAATACAGGAGCAGACTTTGATTCCAGTTGTTTTGTAAACTTGGTCCTGAAAAAGACTCTATGGGATATTGGCTTAAGTTCTTAGTGTTTTGCTGGTATGAGACTAACCGTATTAGCCAGACACTGTAGTACTCATTGATGTGATGTTCACCGTTCTGTGCCCTCCATTACCTAAAGACCTGTTGAGTCCTAGAGCTCTAGACCATTTCCACAGAGTCATTCCTTTAGGCACAATAGAACTATTCTTGAAAGTGTTAAACTTTATCTCACTTGTCAGAGCTGTACTGGGAGACACTTCAAAGCCACAGATGAAGTTCTCTATAGTTCCTAGTATTAGATGCAGTTAGCACTACATTCACTAACACCTACAGAGAATAGCAGATGTAAGTAGTTAGTTTAAATGAAATGCACTTGATTCAAATGGAACAGTTAAGAATCACTCCCGAATTTTACTGTTTCTTTATTGAGTCATATATTGCTTAATTTCTTGTTAAATATTTAATATTTTTTTATCTTGTGAGGTATTTTTTATAAGTAGCTAGTAAGAGCCTGCCATAGGATTGAATGAGCGTCCAGCGTAGCTTCTGACAAGAGTCAAATGCCAACAGTCTGATTTCACATGCGTATGTGCTTATTAAAAACTCATTTAAAAGCTGTACAGATTTTAAAGATTTTAGTTAAAAGATGGAATAATAAACTGCTTTTTAGGGTTTCTCTGCTCTACCCTGACTGTTGGTTCTCACAGTAGGAGACTTCACATCCATTGTGGCTGTGTTTCACAGTAAAAGGAAGCCCTGTGGCTTCATTTCCATCTCCAGTTCTACCTTCTTTCTAGGCATCTCTTATCCAAAGCACCTTGTGGATTATGTGACTATCATACAAGAACTAAATCTCTGTAGCCGCCTTCGCTTCTCATTCAGTTTATGACCCAATATAAAATTCAGATTATGTTGTTGCTTTTCTTTCACATCAGTGGTTATTGGGTTTTCTGCATTTTTCACCCAAATTCTAAAATAATAAATGCATTCATCTTCTAATGTTTTACCAGAGTTCCTTGCTAACGTTGGTTCAGAATGCCCTTTGATGATGCAAGTGTGTGTATCTCTCTCTCTTGTGTGAGTAAACAGTCTTGGTATCTCTTCAATTGTTCACAAGTAGTCATGTAAAATCTATTGAGATTTTTCTTTTTCCTAAGATATTAACCTAAAATCTTTTAGAATTTCCCATTTTCTTTACTAGTTAGCCCCTATTGAAAAAAATCACAATTCTGACCTGGCTGGTAATGAGAATTCTTATGAGATCCATTAAATTTAGAGGGTTTTATTGTGCTTTTAAGCTTCAGCAATTTATCATTTTAGAGTGGGGTAATTACTTCATGGGATTACTGTCCATGTTGAAAACTGGAGGAACAGAAGGTAGGTTTTCTTCTCTTAACTGTACAGTCCCTGCTTTGCATTCAGCTTGTGCCCTGTCTTTGTGCTCATTGATACAAACTGCCATGGAAAAAACGGTGGACTCCTTTAAATCAGGACTTGATGCCGGTATGAACTAGTGATACATCCTGGATTGTTACATATGAATCCATGGAAATCCATATTTCTAAAAAGGAACAGAATCGGTGTTGGGGAGGGGGTGGTGCTGAGAATTTCTCTGCTATACAGGCTTACCCAGCATCCACTGGTGAAGGCAATTGCAATGATAAAATCACATTTAAATACTGCTCCCGGAAAAGAGAAGTGTATATTTTGCACACATAGATGGGCTCACCAATTGTTAACTGAGCATATCTTCATATCTAACAATTTGAATGTGCTTGAAACTTGGTAAAAAGTCCCTGTGATGATATGCCTCATGCTGCGAGCAGTTGAGAGAGACTGGCTGACATATAATGAGATAGGAATTTTTTTAATGTTGGTTACAAATTCTGATGATTTTAAGAAAATGTGAATATTCTGGATTGTTTTGAATATTCTGACATATGTTCAGTAGCATTGTAAGGAATGTGAATTTTAAAGCCTCATATTTTTAAGAAACAGATTTAAGAAATACCTTTAAATGTTGCAAAGGTTTGAAGAGTCCAACCTGTCTTTCAACTTTTTTCCTCTTGGATTTCCCTTTTATTACATGGGAAACCGTAATTCTAATATTTCTTTTTTTTTTTTTCCCCCTTCAGTAAAATCAACATAGGTGAAACTGAAGTAGAACAAATGCCAAGCCTTTCTCTTAATTCCGAGTCAGCAGTCTGGCTGGTTGGAGTACAGGAACTTGACCCCTTTGTGTTGCTGTCTTGCGTGGTTTTCCCTTATGAAAGCCAATACAATCTGCAAAGCCAGCATAGATAAAGAGCTCTGTAGGGTTGTGGTATAGTAGCAAGACTGTTTTGTGACCATGTTCTGAAGGCAGCCTGGAGGTGACAGTATTATTTACTTTTGTTGCTTGGGGTCTAAAGAGAGAATAAATTGCTATTGATTTTTCAGACATTACAGTGAAGTGTCTGAATGCCTGCAGAATAGCTGGTCTGCATGGAGACTGCTTTTGAAATGAAAATTCATTTTCATGTTCTGTTGTGGTGGTGGGGTTCTTTTATTTTATTTTCAGAACCAGTTACTAGAAAACTTTGTTGTGGGTGCTGTATTTGTTATAAATGTATTTTATCTCTCCAAAGAATAGAATTCAACAGCTATTTTGTAACGATTTTAAGTAGATGGATAGAGTTGGGTATATGACCATCTGCGTACATTATTGCTAAGAAGGGAATGCTGAGTCTTTGCATGAAACTAACTACTTCATTGAAGACATCTCTTCCAGATGTATAACAATTTCTAAGAATAATATTAGCTGTATGAAAGTGGAAATGATACACAACTAACAGTTTTCCCCACCCTCTCATCAAAAAGCTGATTTCTGCAGGCTATTCAGGCCTGACATAATTAGTCTACAGGGTTGGGGTTTTCTTGTCTTTGGGGGGGTGGTGGGGGGAAACAGGCTACTTCCGTATTTCTTTAAGGTTTTGTAACAATGCTACATTGTAGTGACACCTGCTGGGAGAGATCTAAATGAAACATCTGAGACCGTGGCTGCTGCCTGTCAGCTCTTTTCCTTGAGCCAACAGCGTGTGCCCGGGGTGGCAGCCCGGGATGAGTCATGGTTTGTCGCTCCCCCGGATGGCATCTGCTGTCATTCCTTTCCGAGGAGCCTGACTCCCCTGCCAGATTTACTGAGCCTCAGAAACTCACTAGAATGTCGTTATACATTTGGATCTTCCAGCTGGGACTTAAATTCACAGCGCCAAAGAGCCTAGGTGGATGTGTGAAAATAACGATGGAAGCCATTCAGAACAATCCACCACAGGAATTAATCTTCTCCGCTAAGGGGGGCATATATCAAAACAGATTTTCTCTCTATTTTGATTGATCTACATGTGTGTATTTACAATTCTGCAATTATAAGTCATGGCTGGATTCATACCTGTTTGGCTATTTGGCCTGGAAAGGGGATTTTTCTGTATGATGAGGCTTTTCAGGACCAGCTTCCAAATGTAAACAAATGGCAGCTGATTGAGCTGAAATAGTGGAAGGGGAGCTACAGCTTCCTCCCACCCTCAAACTAAACTGAGTGAAATTTCCAAGACTACTACCAAGTTGTAACTTTCAGTTTGCAAATTATGTGAACTGTGAAACTTGCAAATATTTTTTGACAAAAGTGAGAAGTAGTGGCATCACGTGCTTGTTCCTTGGCTTCTCTAGTCCTGTTTTTGCTTGCATCTAATATAGTTCTCGGATTTGTAGTTTTGATGTATTTGTCTTGAGCTATGCCTCAAAACTAGGTGGACACGTGAGCTTGAGAAGTAGCTATCACTATTGTGATTTCTGTCCTGGATACTGCTTCTCAGAGACTTTGTAGATTTATACAAAGTAGTTGCCTGAACAAGATCATAAGGCTTTTGTCAGTTCTTAAAGCTACAGAAACCTATTTTTTCCTTTCAAATTCTCTGCAGTTTTTTCTCCATTCAATTAAGAAAGTTCTCAGGAGTGACACCAAAACTCTAAGGGCTTCAAAGAGTTAGCCATAATCTCTTCCCCTGTACCCCCTCCTCTCCTTGCCTTGTTCTGAAGTCTCTGTCCTGTTGCAGGACGATGACTCTGGGTGAAGTTCCATTTCCATTGAAACCAGTAGCACCAGAATTTTTCTCCCTGGATCTACCTATACATATTATCCATCCATAAAACTCTGATGTTCAAGATTTAGTTAATTGCTGTAGACAAAGAAAATACATTTTCTGTCTTCTGAGCAGTACAGCTCTGGAAAAGATGAAAGACTCCAAAATTACATCCCTTTATCTTTTCTAAGAAAGGGCTACTTTTACTTCCCAGACTGACAAGACATTAAGCTAGCAGCCTCTCTGTAACAGTGAACCCATATAACAGTGAGGGTGTGCCAGCAAAGATCAATAACTGCCACTTAGTTGAAGGGTAACAGTCTGTTCCTACCTGAACCAGTGGTTTGCCCATGACAAATAATCCTTGAAGATAATCAGATTCACACCACTTGATGTAATTTACTTCCTACAGCAGTGGTATTTGTTCAGCAGACCACAAAACCCTCTGGTTTAGCATGACTTCGTATATACTTTTTCATTCGTCTTATTCCAGACCATTACATTTTCTTTCTATTTCTTATATCTAAAATTTCTTTCTGTATAGTATTAAAAATAATTTTTTTCTTTTAAAACATTCCCAACTCCAACTTCCTACAGCAACTGCCCAGCCTAGTAAACACCAGCTTCCAAAAGAGGTAAAACTCAAAATAAGTTCTGGCAGTGTCATTTACTATCATCTGATGGGAGACTGGTGATGGTCTGTCTGCTCCCTTTCTGCTGCTCCTGGCAGACTCTTCCATCCAAGAAATCATTTACAGTAAACTTCCTGTGGAAGCTACTGGAATGTCTTGCCCTGTGTTTTCTTGAGAGCTAAGAGAAAGCTCAAAATTGAATTTGCAGGAGCCAGGCCAGCCTCTCTTCCTTACATTTATATTCTGTTGCTGCCCTTAGATTCTTCATTGTTGAATAATAAACTTCTAAACTTGTGTAATAATGCTTGATCTTTATTCTTGTAATTGTTTATCTAAGGAATGTTTTACTTTTTAATATTTAACCTATGAAACATCACGATGAATTTTATAAGTCTTCTATTAAGTATAGTATTATAATTGTTTGGCTGTGTAGTTTATCATCCCTTATATCATAGCAGCTGGTATCAAGTGAATTAAATGCAGTTGCATGTCTGTACAGAAACTATTTTTGTGATAAAAATAAAATTACTTGGAAAAAATGTAGTTTAATTGAAATCCCATTTAAAGGGTAAAATTATGTTATTGATTATGATCAAAATGTCCCAGACGCTGATGAATTCATCAATTCCTGTTTTAGACGTGTTATAAATCTTTTAGTGGAGGCAGGGGAATGTGAATGAGATGAATATTTTCAAATTATAGTGGCACATTACTTTTTACGTGTAAGGTTTTTTTTGTTCTTGGTAATGTACCTGTGAATGGAATCAGCTTTTTAAGAGCTGCTGTAGAAAAAAGCCAATGAAACCTAAATGATAAATCAGGCTGAAATCAAAGTGGTTTATGCCAATAAAAAGTATGTTTAAAAAGTCATGACAAACTGTTTCAAAGCTTGCTGAAAAATTATTTCAATAGTTACTCTGCTAGAAGAAAAAATGTGTAGTAAATAAGTGTAAAAGATTTAACTTTCAGGTACAGTGAGAAATTAGATCATTTTTCAGTACTGTAAGTTGCAACATCTTTCAAGTTTCCAGGTGAAGATTCATAAAGTAAATATTTATTTCTTATATTAATTTGAAGATTATATATGATGAATCTGTATTACAGACCTATAGCATTGTTATTTGTAGCAATGAGAAAGTCTCAAGAATAGAAACTACTCACCAGTAATCCTATTTTCCAAGATGTATAGCACCTTACTGTAGGTTGGAAATCTTCATTTTTCTCCTCATATGGAGGAGGTGGATTGTAGATTGAATAAGTTCCCAGAATAATCAGGCTTCTTGGGCAGGGTGTGAGCACAGTTAATGCTCTTTGATAGCATCGATTTCAATTGATTTCATCGATTTCAAAACACACCTTGTAATGCCAATCTTTTACACAGGCAATGGGTGGTTAGAGGGCACAAACAGAAAACCATAGAGAGAGAAGCTGTCTGTGTGTACAGTTCTCTGCTTCCATAAATGTATTCCAAGCTCCTAGCCAAGCTAGGACAGGGAAACTGGATATCGCTACAGTTGAAGCTGGGACCTTCTGTAGCAATACAAAATTCATGAGACAATAGAGACAGCTTCTGTAATTGCTGAGGCTGGTGTAATTTGTAGGCTGTGATCCCTTTGATGCTGTGGTGGGAGTGGAAGATCTCCCCTCCTGGTCCTCTCTGCAGCTTACAGCCTTTTCTTAGAGAGGAGTGGCTTCAGGGTGACCATGACCTGGAAATCGGCACTCCTGCTTTCAAATGAGCACTCTAATCACTGTACTTTTTTATAAAAAGGATAACTCTTACTCTTTCTCTAACTGAATAAAATCAGTATCAGTGTGCTGCTAACATAGTTTTCAACAGTCGCTTTTAAACTATTGAGTATTTCTGTTCTTGGTATTGCTGACAAAATTTTACTGATTTGTGAGGATTGTTCCTTCTTGAATGGAGGGTGAGGCTCCCTGGGCCGTGATTCATGGCAGAAGGTACCTGCTTAAGATATTGCCATTGTCCCTTGTGCTGCTTGTTACCCCCATGATGATCTGTGCTCTCTCTGTTTTAAGGGTTTTATGACTATGCTATATCAACTGCACTGAGAAACTGATGATGTTTCTGAGAAAAAGGTTTTTGACAAGTTTTTTTCTTTTTTTTTTTTTTTTACTATCTCGGTCAGTTTCTCATGTCATAACCAACAAGACGATCACTTGCTACAATAGTGGGGAGAGTGACTACTTCATAATGTGGTAGATTAATCAGAGTGTTTGTGGCATGAAGCTACAGAGGGACTGCTTTTTTGTAATGAGGTCCTTTATTGTGACTTGTCTACAACACCGAAAATACTAAGCATGCTGTTTTGCCTTCCAGAGAACATATTCGGTGTACTTGAGTGTACTCAAGGATGGAAAAAGCACTGGTGTGTTTCTTTGGTTTGCTATTTAAGGAGGTGTCTTACTGTCCAGAGGAGGAGGCATACATTCTTCATTGTCAGAATAGAGGAAGGAAATAGAAAGAAATAAATCAGGTTTTTTTCAATGATACCTGTGGCAGATAGAGCCTTTTTTCCTGCCCTTATATTTAGCCATGGCCCTTGTAAAGTGCTGTGCAATTTTTGGAATAATAAATTGTAAAAAGATTCCTTGGGGGCATGGGGAGCATTATTACTATTCCAATCTTACAGAGAAAATTAATAAAACTCCAAATTATGGGAGTATTTATAAATACAGGAATTTAAGAAGAATTCATGAGTAATAGATGTTCTGTGCATATTAAAGGCATCAGGAACAGGACTTGTAGATGTTCTATAATCATCTGAATAGACTGTGATAAAGCTTATGAGCAACCTTTTAGGTTCCTTAATTGGTTAATTAATCATTTAGTACATGAATTTTCATAGCATTTTCTGAAGTATTTAAAACTCCAGTCTTCAAGCGTGTATGGAGATGTGACTTCCTCAAGAATGAAGAGACTCATGTGACAATGTCATAATTGTTGAAGACGGAGATTACTCAACAGAGTTGGAGAATAACATCTGATTATTCAGACCACCCCTCTCAAGCACAAAGGCTGCTATTTTTTTACTGTGAGAGTGACAGAGCACTGGAACAGGCTGCCCAGAGAGGTTGTGGAGTCTCCTTCACTGGAGACATTCAAAACCCGCCTGGACGCGTTCCTGGGTGATGTGCTCTAGGTGACCCTGCTCTGGCAGGGGGGTTGGACTAGATGATCTTTCGAGGTCCCTTCCAACCCTATGATTCTATGATTCTATGATTATCCTGTTCTGTTCCAGGGAATAGAGCTCCTCTGGAGTTTTGAATTTCAGGCTGGAGAATTTAAGTTTTGTTATTTAAAAAGTAATCTACCAGACTCACGTTCTCCTTCAATCTTCTGAACATGCAAATGCATGTATCAGTCTTCTTGTTTCTGGAGCAAATCTGTCTGCATGTGGCTGTCCACTTCAGTCTACTTTTTATGCCAGTGATACTTATGCTAGTGATGCTTATGAATATCATAGCACTGATAGTAACAGACTAAAGTATTTGGCTGCTGAAGTTTAAATTAGAAATGAAGTCGAATCTGGAGTCTGAAATTCCATATATATATATAAAAATAGTAATAGTTTACTGAATATAATTGGAAACAAAACTTAGGTCTCGGAAAACAGGGTGCATTTTAGTAAAAGGGTGCCACTACCAGAGAAGTGGCTTCAGGTATGTTTGTGGATGAAGGTTTAGGTTGCAGCAGTATCAGAAGTACTGTTCAGACTTTACTTTCATGATCAAATCCAATTATCTTTCATCTATCAAAAGCAGAGTTCACAGTCTATTTAGAGCAATTGTAATCTTCAAAGATGTAAAACTGCCTAAAGAAATGTTTTTCACAGCTCTCAGGAAATGTTACACTATAGGTCCATCACAATGTGTGTGGCCACAGAAGCAATGCTTTGGTGCAGGCTCTGAGGATCTGTTGTAGAGATTTAGATATCTTTGAGGTTGTGAGCCATGTTTCACTCATCTGAATAGTGAAGGGGAGAAAACACAACTAGCAAGTTTTTGTACTTTTTTTTTTCCCTACTATGGCCTAGAGGATAACAAGCTGAAGATAAACATTATAATAGCCTTTATTCTGGTTGCCTCCATCAACATAATTTTCTTCTATGGATATCAATATCCGGTTTTTTTCTGATTACTTCTGTATTAGAGGTTACTGACTCATGCTAATATTATGATTATTTTAGGCCAGGGTTGCTGTTGCTTAGGGACTGCCTGGGCATCGTTTGGCTGGTGGTGAGCATTTGGGAGTGTGTTTTGCATCACTTAATTTTGGTTTTTCGTTGGATTTTGAGGTTTGGGTTTTTTGACTTTATTAAACTGTCTTTATCTCAACCCATGATTTTTCTAACTTATGCTCTTCTGATTCTCTTCCCCATCCTGCCTGGGGGAGCTGGGGGAGGGAAGAGCATCTGTGTGGCATTTTGATGCCTATCTGGATTGACCTTACAACAGTGAGTTTTCATCAGCCAAAACAGAGTCAATGTTGGCTTTGCAGTGATAATAGTATATAATGCATGGGAGCCTGTGGTTTAAAACTTTCTTGACCTACAGAGTAGCACACTGTTGGACAGTAAAAGTGTTTTTCAACTCGTATTGTAATTCAGTCAGATCTGTTCAAATCATGAACAAACTAGCAAACAGGAACACATGCATAAATTAAGTTGAAATGAAAACAAACTCTAGTCACCGATGAACAAAAAACCACATTTAACATCAGGTAGTGGTTTCAAAAAATTGTATTATCTCTGTTTTGATTTTATGCCTCATAAGGGAAGCACACTAAGTGGTGGTGTTTGTTGTTGTTTTTTTTTTTTTTTTGAGGGGGTGAGAATGAAAGAAAATGCTCAGAACTTCTGTATTTTTGAGTATGATCCTGCCTAAAAGAAATAGTATACATAATTTTGGTCTCATGGTATGTGTTTTGCATCTTATGGCCTTTAATTTTTGAAACTGGTTTCAAAAGTAACCTGGTTACTTGGGTTGTAACTTATTGAAAGGATAAGAACAGTGTTCTTGAAAAGGAAATACATAGACTGGAATCACAGGCAGCACAAAGGTCATACGAGAACTATTGGGAGCTTCATCCAGCTTTGTTCAGGGCTTGGCAAAGCAAAGTTCTGAGGTTATAAAGCGGTAAAGGTGTGTTTTAGTAGAGCTTAAAATAATTTATTTTTTTTTTACTAACACAACAGTAACAACTCTTAGTCATTATTGACTTTCATTGTGTTTGTAGCAGTGACCTAGGGGTGAAAGGCTCCACATCTCATTTCCAACCCTCTGAGCCATGGAGTCCTCCATAATTTAATTTGATGCAAAGCAATTATCAGCCAATTGATTTTCATTGATTGTGCTGTAGGACAGAAACATTCCTGTTGCAGCAGCCAAGAACTTCTTCTGGGACAGCCTTATACCTGTAGTGCAAGTAAGCAGAGAAATGTTTAAAGGTATCTAGCTGTAGCTTTTAATGACCTTGGACATCAGTAGATAGTATGCTTCTTGCTTTACTTTTTGTGTCAGCGTATTTCCTCTGATCTTTCTTAAGCAGTTCTTTGTCCTTTTGTTGTCCCTTTTAGTTTAACACTTGCTTGCTTTCTTCTTCCCCCCCCCCCCTCCATTTCTTGAATGTTTNGGGGGGGTGGTGGTGGTGGTGTGTGTGAGATTTTTAAGAGTTCTGAACTATTCTGAACAGTTAGAATTACACTAAAAATATTGCTTATGTTTTGTGGTTATTATAAATACCAATGTATCTTTCTGGAGTGTATTCACCATGCATTGATAGATTATTTTCGTTTCTTTTTTTTTTTTTTTACATAAATTCTTGTATATTCATATTGTTTTACTTGGCAGTAGTTTAATTGCATGGGGCCAAAAAAGTAACTTGAAAATTTATCATAACTACTCATAAAATTAAAACAAAATATTGAAAAGGTTTTTATATGAGAACTTCCAGTAAAGGGTTTATTCTGAGTAATTGTCTTGGTCTATAGCTCTTTAACAACACTGTCAATGAAAGTAGTTAGTTTTACTGTTGCTCAGGCAACTGAGAAATTCAGTTCATTGGTTTCAGTATGGGCAGTGGAAGACTGATGGGCTACTTATGGGAACTGATAAAGGTTTTGGAAGAGCTTTGGGAAGTCTTTCCACTGAAATGTTATTTGTTGGTGCAGTGGTTTAGGAGGCTTCTGCTTAGAACATTCCCCTGTTCATCTGTGCAGATTTTTTAATTCCTTGCAATTCAAGGTACATTGACAAACATGGCTAGAATATGCGCAAAGAAGATACTGGCCAAATTGTTGTCATAGGGCTAACAAAATTTCATTCTGCCATCCCATTTTGTGGCAAACAGATGCTTGAACCTTATTGTAGTACTATTGTAGTTTAAAGCCACTTTGGTTTTTTTTTTTGAAGGATCACAGCAAGTTGTGGTCCTCTCAAAAAGTATTATCTGTTGCTCATTTTGTCTTTATATTTACAAAATGAAAAAATTCATATGAAAAAAATGCAGAAAAATCATTGCCTGATGGAAACTCACAGTACTCCTTGAAGTTATAGTAGTTGTTTTCTTTGATAAATTTTTCTGCCTATTAATAAAAATGACTTAAAATATTTTTTGAGCAATTTGGAGAAATGTTCTCTAATTTCCAGAGTTCTGGGAAGAGTTTAGTATTCATAGTCAGAAGCTTTGGTGTGAGAGGGGGAAGAAATGACCACTAAGGGTCTTTAATAAGATTCTTGACCTGCAGAATTTGACACTACAATATAATAGAGATTTCCATTCTTCATTTCAATAGGGTTCATCTGCTAAAACAGCACGAGTGCCTATATCTATTCTTGTTTTTCTTAATGAATGTTTTACACCATGTTACCCAAGAGTTAAACAGGACAATTTTGTTGCTTTGTAGCTCTGTCCCGGGAATGCTTTTTTATTTTCGCTGTTACTTAATGTATTGTCTGTCTTTGGCTTTCAACCCTAAAGTAAGTGGCAAAGTGAGAAATTATTTTCTCTTTCCTTTTTTCTTTTGTTTTACCTTAACTTTTGAAAGAAGTGAAAACACTTACTGAAGAGTCTTTTTGACATATCGCATAATAATTGGGTTTTGGATTTGCTGTTTTAGATTGGTAGTGCTTTATTCAACTAAAGAGAGTAACTGTGGATTGGCTTTTGTTAGTCTTCTGGATTTAAAATGTTTGAAAGCGTACTTTGCATGGCATCAGAGCCAAGGGATTTATAATTTGTTTCACTTGTGGTCTCTCTTATAATTTGTTTCACCTGTGGTCTTGTGGCACCTGTGGTCTTGTACATAATATTTTAATGTACATAATATTTTACAGTTCTTA
>VXBO01001333.1:20940-32004 GCA_013400135.1 Rhinoptilus africanus | reverse complement strand
CCCCGCCCCGACCCCAGCTCCGTCGCCTGCCCGGGGCTTTTGGCCACTTTGCCAAATATTAAAGGACGTCGTAAATCACCGGGGAGCTGCCCATCCATCAGCCTGTCAGCCTGAAGATCAGGGTCACGGGTACGAAAGAGCAAGGGCCGAGTGGGAATGGCAGCGGGCAGGAGCGGGATGGACCCAGCATTGGAGGCCGGGAGGGATGCAGGGATGAGCTGGGAGGGACGGAGTGCTCCAAAAACCGCCCTGTTGCACCCAGGTCCGGCTCATAGGGGCTTTTCCCACCTCCCTCCTCTACCAGCAACCTGATGTGGCCCACGGGAATCAAAGCCGGGATTAGAAACGGGTGTCTGGGTGCGAAGGGGGAGCTCTGGACCCTGCCGGCAGGATGCTCGGAGCTCCAAGGATGCTCAGGGCTCCAAGGATGCTTGGGGATGAAGCGTCTGGTTTCACCCGCATCGCCCCTAACGCCTCTTGCCCTGCTGCAGGGATTGGTTTCGGTACCCTGCCAAGGCAGAGACCACCGCCGAGGGAAACTGAGGCACGAGGAAAACCCCCCACCCCAGCAGCAGCCACACAAAGCGGGACGGAGCCAGCACCCCCCCATCCGCAGGGACCAGCACCCAGCCCAGAAGGATGGAGCTGGACACAGCATCCAACTTTTTCTCGCCTCCCTCCCTCCCCACCTTCCTTTTTATTCCCCCCCTCCCCCCCCTTTTTTTCTTTTTTTTTTTTTTTTTTTTTTTTTTTTTAGAGGGGGGGGGGGGGGGGGGTGCGTGGAAGATAAGAGCTGCCAGGGCTAATTACACCTCATTATTCCAAAGGATCTCTCACGCCTCACTTCTCCTCAAACGCCAGCAAAAGCGAGGGGGAGGGGGATGGCTATTAAGGGAAAAGCCTTGGTGGAAAACAAAGTTGGTTAATTCACACGGCTCCCCTCCGCCTCCTGGGGCACTGCCACTGGCTGCTCCCAATCCTGGGGTTGGGAGCAAGGTTGGGAGGCCCTGGGGTGGATGGAGACCACCCTGGGGTGACGGGGCTGGTCTGGGGTGCTCCGAAGGCATCAACGCCACATCCTTGCATGTCCCCAATATCCTTGCGTGTCCCCAATATCCTTGCGTGTCCCCACATCTTTGCACGTCCCTGGGACTTTGCGTGTCCCCACGTACCTGCGTGTCTCCACCTGGATGTGTCCGGCTATGGCAGACGGGCTTTTCAGCAAGTGCTGAGGGTGTTACCGCCTCGCTCCGTGCCTCAGTTTCCCCTGCTCCATGCACGCGGCTAAATTCCCTGTAACCCCGCTGAACTCCCTGCAGAAAACCTCAGGCAGCCCCAGGAGCCAGGATCCTGGCTGGGACCGCAGCCCCCCCCATGACTCAGAGGGGCAGGTTTAACCCCCAGATTTTTTTCGGGAAGCAGGATGGAGGCAGAGGCTGATTATTTTTTTTTTAAGCATTCCCCTCCCCAGTCAGAAATTCCCCTGCTTATTTCCCCCTTTCTTATTTTCCAAAGCTATTAATTTCCTTCCTCTGCAGGAGCACTCTGGGGAGAAATCCTACCTGCTCCAAGCTCTTGCCCCCCCACAAAATAAGAGATTGGGATGGTTCATCCCCCGGGGATGGAAGCATCCTCCTCGCCGCTGATGCCGACCTTTCCCACTTGTGTTAGGAAAAGTTACGGCAGCTACTCTTTTCCAGGGATACCTGCCACAGGCCCTTGCAGCCGCTTCTGCAAACCCGGTTTGCTTTCTCCGCACCATAATTTACAACTTTTACTGCCTCTGAGATGCGTTTCCTCCATAAAACCACACGCCACAAATTCTCTCGGCTCTCCAGTGGTGTCACTTATTTATATTAAAAAGGAAGGATTTGATCATAAAGCAAGAAATTCCTCATTTTGCTTCCCCAATAATGGCTCCAGCCCTGCCTGCACGAAGGAAACTGCAAACCTTTCCATGAGGATGAGGAAGATTTTAGAAAGTTTTGGCACGGGGGATAATTAATCGGGGTAATATGTGATGGATGAGGCTGAGGGTGGTTAGACTCAGTACGGATGGGGAGAAAAAGGGATTTGAAGAGGCATTTTGGGAATACTCTCCTTCGACAGCGCCCGGCTGCGTCCCCAGCACAGGGATTTTGGTTGGGAGGAGGCTGAGACCTTCCTCTGCCCAGATCCATGGCTGGACCCAGGAGATGGAGAAATAGCTCCCTCCCCGAGTGCCTGTCAGGTACCACATCCCCGGGACGGCATTATAAAACGCGACAGCATCCCTGTTTCCCATCGCTGAATCCTTACCCCGTCTCTCCCATTGGCTGGGTTTTCTCTCCCCTCCCTGTGCTATTCTGGTGGCCCCAGCTCAGCTTTTCTAGCCAGGTACCTTGTCCTGTGGGAGACATAAGGATAATTCGGATAATTCAGGTAATTTAGATAATTGCGGCTGAAAACCCGCCTTCGCGTTCTCCTGTTTTTCTGCCCCCAAAGTCCTGACACCTTTTATTTAAATCCAGGAGAGCTAAATCCATCTCTTCCTTCTGTTTAAAAATCAAAAAGTAACCTTTCGCAAAAGCCAGAGAAGTAGATTATAGGAAATCTATAAAATTTCTATAAAAATGGCAGGAATACATCGCTTCTGAGGGGGGATGCACTCTGAATTTGCAAAGAGGAGCGGCAGCTTAGAGCAGGCTGGCAGTGGATGCCACCGGCTTTAAGTTGTGGCTCTTCCCAGATATTTCAAAATAGCAACAGATAAACATAAATAAAGAAATAACTATTTATCTGGAGCTTGTGCATCCTCTTGAATAGCCGCCGAGTTACCGGACTGCTGGTTCACGCTTCTTTTTCTAAGTGCGGAGAAGGGGAGAAAAGTATTAAACCCCGTAAACCTCCCTAAAAATGGGAATGCGTCCTTTTTTTGCCACCCCTGGAAAAGCCCCCGAACCAGCAGCTCCGCTCTCCCCGCTTAATGCCGACGCATTTTTCCCAGCAAAATGATGTATTTGTAAGAAATTATTTCAAACCCACCTCGCCAGACCCTAACCTTTCGCCTTCGAGGCGGCACAGGGCGAGGAGCCCTCGTCAGACCCGGCAATCACTGAGCAGGAAAACGAGGGAATAACGAAGTAAATTAAAAAGGAAAGATTACCATCAATATTGCATCTGTCTCTAGTTCATTAATTTGGGGTTTAAAAGGCTCGGAGGAGCGTTAAACAAATCTCATCTGTGCCGTGTTGCTGACACCTTTGTGCTCCTAACACTGTGGCAGGGAGCGGCTTTTTATCCCAAAGAATTTAGTTTTCCTCCGTGTTGCTCCAGCACAAGCCAAAAGTTGATGAAGCAAAGGCAGGGATGCCTTTAAAAAAAGAAAAAAGAGAGAAAAAGGGGAAAAAAAAAAAATCATCCCTTGTCACTTTTAGCTTCTAAACTTATTTCTAAAAAAGTAAAAGGAATGTTGGCTTGGATTTTTTTTTTTTCGGGGTAGTTTTCCCTACAAAATGCAGGGCGTGGGATGGGGCAGCGGTAATAAATCCGGGGTTTGCGGCTTTATAGCGTCGGGGGTTTCGCAGGCTGCGTGTTCCCCGCTCCCTCGCGGCCTTTAACTTCCCCCTTTGCAAGAGGCAGCAGCGTTTTTCTCCCAATATTGGGGCGGTTTTGCCGATTCCTCGAAGGAAAAAAGCCGTAAGTTCTCCAGCCCCGCATGCCTAGCTCGGAAAAGAGCAGAAAGGATACTTGCAGATTAATACTATTAAGTAGGATTTTAAAAAAAAGAGAATAAATAAAAGCAAATGAGGTTGGATAATGCCCTGCGGACCAAACCAGCTCTCTTCTCCAGCGGCTGGCAGGTCCTTGTGTGCCCGTTATAACTTTTTTTTTTTTATAAAAGCTGGAGGCTTTTATAATTGCTGCTTCAACTTCTCCAGACCCTGGGCAAGCCATGGGTCGGTTACTGCTGCAAATGAACTGAGTTAAAAAAACCCCGGAAAGCTGCTGGATATAAATGGCGTAAAGGATATTTCAAGGTAGTATTTTTTGCTATGATATCCCCGGAATAAAGATCTTCTGTGCCCACAGCAGGATCCCTACAAGCGATTCTGTAGCTGGTGAACATTCAACCCCCCCGCCCTGTTTGCTAAACACGGGATTTAACTCAGGTCGCTGCGAAGGCGACGCAAAAAGGGCTTTTTGGGGGGGAAAAAAAAAAAATAAATAAAATTTGAAGCTGAGTGAAGGTCTTTTTCGGGTATAAAATCACTCCTGGGAAGGGCAAGTGAGGGATGTTACCAGAGAGAAATTGTCATCCCTGGAGTGGGGAAAGTGAGGGAGCAGGATTCCCTGGAGAATACGGGTCCTCTCCTGGAAAAACAGCCAGGAGTCCAAGGGCAGAGGAATTAAAAACGCACACGGCAGTGGCAGAGGATGGTGAACGTATTTTGCAATAAATTTGGTGGGGGTGTGTAAAGATGTATTCGTGTGTGTGTGTGTGTCCAAAAAAGTCAAATCCATAAAATTGCTTTGTGTCTCTTCACGGCGATTTGGGATTCAATTACTTGTTAGAAGGGGACTTCCTCAATATTTTCAGCGGTAAAACCTCCAGCCCAGCATCCAAATCCAAACTTTTCAAGGGGGTGGGGAACTTTTCCTCTGCCCCCCCCCAGCAGCCCTAAGGAAGACTCGCCTCCCTTCCTCAGCGAAAACAACGCCGGCTTTGACGCCAGCTCAATATTTCCTTCCGAAATCCCATTTTTCAAGCCTTCATTCCATTTTCCTGACAGCATTTGCTTTGCGGTCACCAGAGGATATATTTAACGGCGCTTTGTTACCGTCCATTTTCTGGAAGACCCGATTGCGTTAAAAAAAAAAAAAGAAATCTCTCGCAAAGAAAAAAAAACCCAAGGAGATGATTCATTCAGATCCAAGGCAACCTATTTGAGGGTGTTTCTTTTACGAGACAACTCGTCCCGGAGCCGCCGTTGCACGGCAAAGCCGGTTGAAATGCAGCCGGGGAGCCTCCGGGATGGCGAAGGATATGATAGAGCTCTCTAAAATTTAATTTAATTAATTTATTCCCCACTCCGTAGAAGTGATAAAACCAACAGGGTCTAACCTCAAGGTTGGCCAAAAGGGGGGAAACGGGAAAATAATTGGCAATGCAGCTGGAGGATGCTTTCCAAATTGGTTTCCCGAGCAGGCACAGGGCTGTCCTCACTTTTTGCTTTTTTACCAGGTTCTTCTCATTTTTAGAAGGCATAACTAGCCAAAAAGCTTAGTTGAGCAACATTGACCTGGGGTGGTTCCTTCGATGCTGACGGGTTCATCCCGGCTTCGGCTGCCGGGGATGCGCAGAGGCCAGGGAGCCCCCGGGATGTGCCCCGGGAGAGGTTGAACCCCCCGGCACTCCAAGGGTCCCGTTTCCCCGCACGGCTGCAGGGTCTCCTTCAGGATTCACCTCCAGAATCTCGAAGGCAAATAATAAACCATCCTCAAGGCAGCTCCCAGGCCTTTCCCAGTGCAGCGGCTTGGGTGTGCTTCTCTTTCATATTTTTAATTCTTCTTCTCAAGGAGCAAAGCCGCGGGTGAAGAGAGGCGTGGGCCGGGAGGCCGGTGCCAGGCACGGAGGAGGTTTTATAGAGCTCTGCCCAGCACCCGCATCCCAGCCTTGCATCCCCAGGAGCAGGGCAGCGGTGATGGGGGGACCAAGACGTGTCCCGTACATCCTCCGTGTCCCTGCCTGCATCCAGCGGCGCTGGCAGCATCCCGGTACATCCTCCTTCCCCAGCCTGTTGCTTTTCTGTCCCCAGCTCTCTTTTTGAGAGTCCTTTTTCCCAGGACTCCCATCCCCATCGTTCTCTGTTTCTAACCCAGTGCTCGCAGCCTCCGGGACACATTTTAATTCCTTCCACAAAGACCCACATGCCTTCCCCCCCCCCCGCCCTCCGCCCTTTTCTCTCTCTTTCATTTCTTTTCCTTTGTGGAGGGATCAACACAGCCTCCTCCAGCCTCTTAAGAGCTGGCTTAAACATCCCTTAAACCACTGTTTATTTTTCCTCTGGTTAGGAAAAGCCGCACAAAACACAAGGCACGGGAAAGGTGGACACAAAAGCAAGGGGCTGTCGTGCTCTCTCCCCCTCTTCCCTCCTTCCGCTTTTCCCTGCCAGTGTTCATATTATTATTGTTATGAATTTCTGGGATGAGGTGGATTTTTGCCGCCTGCCAGCTGACATCCAGCCTCGGCCAAAGTGAGAAGGGGTGGGCGGGCACTGATTGACGAGTCTATAAAATTAAAAATAACCAACCAGCCCCAGGTCCATCAGGGTGGATCCTGCTCCTCTCCGTATTAACCTCTCACTGTCCCGCCTTTCGCACCTACAAAGGAAACACGCACAGGGATACTCTGCTCCACCCCCACGCCCGGAAAACCGGCAAGGATGTTTTCACCGAAATAAATCACAACAATTTCCCTCCTCTTGATTTTTAAATAGAAAAAAAAAAAAAAAAGAGAGAGAGAGAAAACAGAATATTGTGGGTGAGGATTTCAACCGAGAGAAGGGATAAAAAGTTTTCCAGGCAGCTGGGAATGAGGAGCACAAAGATGCTTCAGCCACTTCACTGCCAGCCAGAGCAACAATTTGCTCCAAACTTGCTACCGGCGATGGGATTGCTCCCACTAGGATCCTGCTGGGATTTGCTGCTGGAGGTGGGGTAGCTCCCGGTAGGATGCTGGGGGGATTTCTGCCCGGAAAGCGGAGCAGCCGCGCTCTGCCTCTCACACTGGCGCTGCCTGCTTCCTCCCGCCAGTCAACGCAGCGGCCTCAGGAGCTTTTCATTCCCGCACTTGTTTCCCTCCCCAGCCTAAATATCAGCTGGAGATTAACGACTTTCTCATTGGAAATATTCCGGGACAGAAAAAGAAATATTTCCCCCCCCCATACCAAACACTGTTTAAAAAGAAATAATTCCCAACTACAAAAAAGAAAACCACGGAGGGTAAACCCGAGAGTATTGCACGGACAAACTCTTAGTTAATCACAGAAATCAATTAACCACTCTCTCCGTCGTTGCTTAAAATAGCCCCTGCAAGCCCCCGGCGGTGTCTTACCCCGGCAGCTTCCAGCTCCTTCGAGTCTCAGCGTCGCCTGGAAAAGCACTGAGGGATTTGCACAGCCGTGCCGGAGAGCTGGACTGGGTCAGGGGGACGGGGACAGCCTTTCCAGGCCTTGAATGGCATTGTGGAAAGGAGGAAAAAAAAAAAAAACAAAAAACAAAAAACAAAACCCACAAAGAAAAAGCCTAAACCCAACCCTCTAATCTCCAGGGATTCACGCCTTGCTGGATTTACGCCTTGCTGGATTTGGAGCCCCCTGCGCCGCTGGTGAGCTGCGGCATCGCGAGGGAAGGCGCCCAAACCACCCTGATTTTGGGGAAAATTGCAAACCCCCGTGGGTGAAGCGGGTGGAATCCCAAGGGAGGTTTTCCCTTTTGGTGCGTCTCCAACAGAGCTGGGGTGTACAACCCCTCACGGGCAAACCTGGAGGGACTTTGGTTTGGATGACGCTCCTGGCGGAAGGGTTGGATGCCGTGATGGAGAGCAGCACCCCTGCCGTTACACCCCTGCACCGGGGGGTTTGGCCCTCCGACACGCCGTGCCCACGCGCGCCGTGCCCGCGCCAGGTATTTCTAAAACGTCGATGCTCTCGTGCAGATAATTTACGCGTAACAGCACACAGGCAGCAGCGCCGTGAGGGAAGATCACGCCACACGCAGACCACACGCAGGTGGGAACCCTGTTTTCCGTCCCTCCTGGGCTTTTGCTCCGGTCCCCCTCTTCCCTGGGAGGGGAGAGGAGGCGGCAAAGGCTGCGGGAGCATCCCCGGGAGAGGCGGCTGTGCTGGATCGCTCCCAACAGTGAGCCTGGGGGAGGGTCTCAGTGGCCTTGGCAGGAACCTGCTCCGCAAAATGAAGTTCAACAGGTCAGTGGGAGCACTGGGAACCCCCGGTTTCTTCTTCCCTTCCCAGCCAAGCCCCCCCCCAACCTCCTTGGAGAGGAAACCCCCTTAAATCCTGTGTAACAGACACTCAATTACACCAAATTTAAAAAGCATCTGGCTGATTTGCTGCGTTTTCTGATCCCCTGTGTGTTGGGGGGGGGGGGGGGGTTTTTCTCTTTTTCCCTTCCTAAACAAGCCCATAAATTGAAAACTGGTTTGGGTTTTTTTTTTTTTCTCCCTTTCGAATCCAACCATTTCCAGATATCCTTGGGCTGAGCTGGCACCAGCAGGAGCTCAGCTGGGAGTTTACTTCCTTCTCCTGCCTGGGAGGGAGGAAAAAACCCCTCCCTGAGGGTCCCCCACCTCCAGCCTTCTCTGCTCCCCAGACCTCTGCTAAAGGCAACTGAAATGTCATTTAAAATCCCTCGCTGGAGCATTTTGGAGGCCTGGAGATGGGCAGGGCGGCTCCTGGGAGGGGATGTTATTCCTGTTTATGGGAGCAAATCCCTAGAAGCGATTTTCCAGCCCTTTCCTAATCCATTCGCACCGAGCCAAAGCCTTTCCATCGGCCACCAGCTCATGGCTCTCAGGGCAGAGGAAGCCCAAATTTGTCACCGTCTCGGAGCTGGTGATGGAGCCTGGGGGAGCCCAGGGTGCCACAGGGTTTGGGGACAGGGGGACAGTCCCCATAGACACCCGGAGTTGGCTTTTCCAAGTCCCCCTCTCTCCTTTTCCTCATTTGTTGGGACACAGCGTGACGGAGCACGCTTGGCCTTGAGGACCCCGTGGGTGCCATGAAAGCAGGAGTGGGGAAACTGAGGCACGGAGTGGAAACCGAGGGCCCTGCTGTGACGCTGAGCCAGAGCCTCTCCCTCCTGCCTCTCCCGCCCCAAACCCCGCTGCCACTCGCAAAGTCCTGCTGCCACCTCGTGGTGCCGCGTCCCCCCCGTCCCCCCGTCCCCAAAGCCACCTCCGGCCACCCAGAGGGGCTTGGGGGGGTGCAGGGGGGTGTCCGGAGGGTCCGTAGACACCCAGTGATATCCTTGCACCGAAGCCATGCAGAGCCCGGACCTTCCTCTCCCACCGTGCGACGTGGACATCAGGATGTGTTCCCTTTTCTGATGGGGAAACTGAGGCACGGGGAGGCTGGCTGAGCTCGCTCCTGCTCCCCAGCATCCCAGCTGTGTGTGCTTGGACATGGCAAGCACGGGGCTGGCACTCAGCGGAGACCGAACAGGGCAGGGGACATCTCCTGGTCCCTCCGCAAAGCGGCGGCTGCATCCGGCACCATCTGCTCCCATCTTTTTTTAGCCCGGGCACTTCCCGGCCCTGCAGCTGCCCAGCCCTGGAGCAGGTGCTTGGGGCTGGTGATTTATCGGCACGTCAGCCTTTCAGGAGGGTCTCCCAGCAGTGCCCAGTCAAGGGCAGAGGAGCAGGATGGGTGGTTTTCCTCTGGAGGCACCCAAGGGATGCCCGCCCTCCATGGATATGCCGTGCGACTTGGGTCACACCTTCAGGCAGGGTGGGAGAAGGATTTAGCTCCCCAATTCCTCCCTGGCCTTCTCCATCTTCCCTCTCCAGATGTAGCACCAAGATTTCTGGTCCTCCCAGCATCTCTGGGCCCTCCTGAGTTCCCCAAGCAAGGGAGAGGGAATGCCCTGGGCTGGAGAATCCTGGAGGAAGAGTTTAACTTGGTTCAAGACTTGGCATCTTCATCGTTTTTTTCCATCTCCCTCCCTGCTGCGGCCCAGGCCAGGCGCTCCCGTGCCCACAGAGGCAGGTGCTGCTGAAAGAGGAGCCTGCCTTGCATTTCCAGGGGTGCTTTGCATGCTGCTCATTTTTCCCTGGAGAAACCCCCAGGATCAGTAGCTCTGAGGGATCCAGTCGGGACCCTGTGTCCGTCTCACGTGTGGTTTGCTCTGCCTGCAGATTCGAAGCACACGGTTGGGAAGCCTTGGGCTCTCCCTCCTTTTTCCCTTCCCCTCCCCACCGGAATCCAGCTTTCGGGATCAAAAATACTACTGGCTATTTTTAAAGCGTCGACTGAGCCCCCTCTCCTCCAGCTCCCAGTGACGGATCGGGCTGTCATAAAGTTCAGCTGTTTTCTGCTCCCTCTGCACCGAGCCTGTGCTGTTCACAGCCGTGATTCCCTCCTCGCTCCTACCCGGAGCCAAACCCACGCCGGGGACGGGGATTCACCTCCAGAAGGTCTGGTGGCCTGTCCTGTGGCTGGTCGGAGTGGAATTTGCTGGGGTAAGTGGAGGACTGGGATCCTCGGCAGAGGTTTGGGGAGGGAGAGATGGGGGGGGTTGTGCCAAGCGCGGCATGGAAAGAAGGGTGGATGCTTTGGGTTTGGACCAGGGACTGTGTGAGAGGCCTGTGAGCTGCTGTGTCCGTACCTGGAGAGAAGAGAAAATCCTGGGAAGCCAGGCTGATGCCGCTCGCCCGAGGATGCTCGGGAAAGGCTGCTGCAGCTCTCCCCAGTGAGGGCTTAACCCAGCCACGCTCAGGAGCGATGCTGGAGGGTGGCGGGAGGGTTTACTCATGTCCACAGCTCTGATGGAGGCGAACGAGCTCCTTGGATACCCAGTGCTTCTTTGGATATGTTTTGCTGAGTTTTCCTGTCCACACAAGCCGGTTTGGGTGCAAACCCACCTGGGTTTGGAGCGGGGCTCCAGGCAGCAGTGGGTTTGCAGACACAGTTGACGCCAGCTCCAAGCCAAGCCGGGGCCGCTCTCCCTGAAAAGATTAAATCTCCAAAGCACTACGGTTAAACCAAACTCTCGCCAAACTCATTGCCTTAGAGACTGGGCTGGAGCCGAGCCGGGACTGCGCTGCCGCAACATTGGGAGGGATGACATTGCTCCAGATGACAATCCACGGGGGCGATGCTCATAGGCACAACTGCACCTTACCTGCTTTGCACCAAAAAATTACACAGCTGCCACGAAAAAGGTCTCTCTTCCCTCCTGCTGGGGCACCGCAGTGCTTGGGAAAGCCTCATCTCCTGGGGCAGGAGGGTCTGGGTGAGGCCAGCAGCTCCACAGCCCCCTCGGGGGCAGGATCCGGTGACCCACCC
>VXBO01001333.1:9880-20874 GCA_013400135.1 Rhinoptilus africanus | reverse complement strand
GGGGGGGGGAGTTGGCACTTGGAAGCAGTTTGATCACAGATGCTTTTGTCTCAGTACCGTGACTCTCTGCCAGCTCAGGAGAAATTCCCAGCCTCCCCAGCCCAGCGCACGTCTGTAGCCCCCAGCTCAGAGTGCTGCCGCGCGCCGGCGGCGGTAAAAGCTATCAATGGCTCCGGTTCATGGCACAGCCAGGATCCGGCACGTTTCCAAGGAGGTGCTACTCGTAACACCGAGTCTCACGGATGTGACGAGGGTCCCACAACCTGGATATCCCTCGGTTTGGTGTCTCCATTTGAAGTTTCCCCTTCCCTTGTCCAAAGGAAGTGGGGAGGGTGGGATGCCGAGAGGCCTCCGCTCTCCCTGAGCCCAGATGGTACCGTCTGCTGTTCCAGAAGAATTCCCACCTGCCCGTCCCAGCTCCCGCCCCGCGTGTAACCGATTCCCTCGGTGGTGTCTGAGCCTCCCTGCGCCAGGGGCTCACGGCGGGGAAGCCAAGGGCAGCAGATGGGGAGGATACCGGGCACCCGAGGCATGGCCAGGGCAGACCTTGGGAGGCTGTACTAGGATATGGCTCTTATTTTCTAAACAAAATTTTTTCCACTCACTGGTTATCCCTTGTTACCAGGTAACAGAGACCCAGAGCATAAATACTGGGCAAGGAGAAGAGCTGCAAAGCCTCCATGCACCCCAGGAGCGAAAAAGAAAAAAACACCCCGGGTATCTAAAACCCTTCTCCTGCGGTGCCTGATGATGTAAATCCCAGCTGGGATTTGAACCCAGGCTGGTATTTATTCTTTGTTTTCCTTTCCTCTATCTATTGCCCCCGAGGAAGATGTACTGTTATGCTTAAAACAAGAGTCTGACGGTAGATTTAAGCTCATTCTGCAATAAGGAGCCACGATCCCTCCTTTTCTCCCCAGTTCCCTGGGTGAAGAGCCGTTCAGCGGCTGCCGTGACCCACCCCACGCAGCAAAGGGTTTGCACCAGGGTCAGAGCAGGAGAGGAGAGGACCACAGTGGGGAAACCCTTTTCTCCCCCATCCCTAAGCAACCCAAATTGGTCTAGAGACGGATTGAAGAAGTCAGGAGCGGATTCCCCTGGGAGGGACACGGCAGTACCTGGGGGAATTTGGTTAAGCCCTCATGCTCTGCCTGTTCTCCAGGGCTTGGGCGGGCATGAGGCTCCGAGGGCGCTGCGGGTCTGCGAGGCTTCGCTCCCTGCCGCCGAGGGCAAGACATGCAAAAGAGCAGGAATCTGGTTTAGGAGGTAGGAGGCTTTTCTGAACGGGTTCCCAAAGGGGTTTGTGGGTGCTGGGGGCACCCAGGGACCTACTTTTAATTCCTGCCCTCCAACGTGAACCACCAGGGATCCTAAACGGAGAGGGCAGCCCTGGAAAAAACCTGACTTGGACATTTCTCCACCATTCCTCCTCCCTGTAGGAACAGGGGGTTGTGCAGCCACTTTCTGCACCCAGGCCCTTGCGGTCGGGCTTTCGGGAACCACCCAGCGTGAGTTTGCATCCATCGACCCCTGGGGACACCAGCCACCTTTGGCCAGGGCTGTGTTTGTCTCCAGGACTTGGCTGTGTACCAGGAGAGAAAGCTACGAGAGCCAGGGCTGAAAAAGTATTCCCTGTGGGGATTCACTCCGCAGGGGTGCAAAAGCACACTTGCTTTTCCATGGGGACTCACTCCACAGGGGTGCAGGCAGGGGGTTGCAGTAATCACCCAAGGAAGGAAAACCAGGTAGCTCCAAGGATGCCAGCTCCTGCAGCCCACTCTGCACCCCACGAGTGACATGACCCCACGCCACTAAGCAGCATCACCCAGCCAGGGGGGGGTCTCGGCGCTCCCACCTCCTCCTCGGGCTCCTCTGCCCTCCCCTTGCCGCGCACCATCTCCCTCTGCCCCCTCCGCTTGTTGTTCTTGGCTGGGTTTTAGCCTGTCTAAATTTAGGCGGATCTATTTCAACACCCATCCTCTGCCCCGGGGGGGGGAAGAGGACGGAGCAAAGGTAGCCAGGGAGGAAGAGCAGGGACCGTGGTATCCCGTGGTGGGGGGTCTGCTCTCCGCATGCCCAGCCAGGCTTTCCCCACCAGCACCCTGGATTTTATCCGGCTGCGAAGCCATGGAGGTGCCCAGGACTAAGGTTGGCATTTTCCCGGCTGTCATCCCAGGGATCTCTCTGGCTGTCACTTGGGGTAGAGCTGGGTGACAAGGACAACCCGCCCGTGTGTCCACCACGGAAGGAGCTCCCTGTGTCAGGAGCCAGCTCGTCTCTGGAGGAGGCGGACGCAGGTGAGTGGGGCTGCAGCAAAGCAAGGGCAGGGACAAGGGTCCGAGGCGCGGGATGCGGGCACTGGCACCCAGGGGTGCTCCAGGGTCCCGTCCCATCTGCAGCTGTCCCCAGGCAGGGAAGACTGGGGTGTCCCCCCCTCATCGCCCTGCCTGGCACAGTCAGAAATCATTCGTGTCCCCTGACAGCCGGCATCACCTTGGGCTTGCAGAGCATCTCTAACCGCTGCTACAGCCTTTCTCCCAACGCCGGGGGGTCAGGATGTCCCAAAAAAAGCCCTGCTCCCTGCAGAGCCCAGGGTAGGGCCTCTCCTTGCCCCAGCCAGAGCCACGCTTCTCTGCTACACATTAACCCGCTGTTTATCTGCTAAGCCTTGTGCCAGGGCCACTCTGTGTCATCCCCTCCAGGGGACTTCGGTGGGTAGTGCTGAGGGGTCACCAGCTCCCGTGAGCCCCAAGAAAGATGCTCAGCCCGGTCCAACAGGGTCAAGCCAGGTAGGGCGAGACATGAAGTTGTCCCTTCTCATGGCAGGGGGGTCGGATTAGATGACCTTTAAAGGTCCCATCCAACCCAAACCATTCTATAATTCCACAACAGAGCAACTGCCGGGCACCGGATGTGAAAAAAAAACCCATCTAAGTATTGTTTCTCGCAGGGAGGAGGATCGGAGCGCACAATCCGCTTGTACCTCGCTCACCAGTGCACCCCAAATACCAGGTCTCGCGTACCCACGCCTCAGGGCTGCAGAGACCACTTTCCCCCTCTCTGTCATGGCCAGCTCAGCTTGTCCCCGCTGCCAAGAGCTGCTGGCAGACAGAGCATCGCCAGCAGGTCTGAAGCATGTTTTCGCTCCAGACATCTGCCCCGTTAGCCATTAATCCAGCTGGCAGAGGGACACGGAGAGGGAGGCGGGGGGGTGCCAGCACTCGGCTACGTCACGGTGCCAGCCAGTACAACCAGTGACGGTTGTTTGAGGGCCGCAGCCACGGCAAAGGGAGCTGGAAGGTGCTAGACAGACTGTGATCTCTCCCTTTTTGAGATGAGAATTCAGTCTCTTCCCTCCCCGGTTGCAGCTGACACTTACCCGCAGTCGCAGCATCAGTAACATCAGCTCCTTGGGCTGCCCAGGGCACCAGGCACAGATGCACCCCCACAAGCATTGGCCTCTGGCGACTGGCACCTCAACACAAGCTAAAGGGGAGAGAAAAAAAATCCCGGTTCCAGGTACATCAGTTTGAAAAGGACCTTTTGCGAAAGGCTGTTTGACTAACAAGTGGCCGATAACCGCCCGTTAAAACAAGCCCCCAAGAACTCAAATCCCCATCCCTGATGAAGTGCGAGGGAAGTTAAACTTTTTTCCCACGGCTGCACCTCCTGCTGCCGCAGCCCGGAGTCTGGATGTGTGCAGCTATTGTACCCCCCCACAACCAGCTTGAGCCCCACTCGGCACCCAGGGAGCAGCCAAAGCCGCAAGGGGGAACGGCAGAACCTAACCAAGACCACCTTTCCCAGCTTTGAGGGAAGCTGGACACAGGTTTTTGCTGGAGTAGGAGGTGCTGGTATTACCCGCTGTTGCTGGCTGGGGATGTCACGGCAATCGCGCCTACAATTTGGCTTTTCAACTCCTATCCCCTCGGACGCCGCGCTCCAAGCCTCTGTTTTCATGGGGATGACAGCGGGGCAGAGGCAGCCCCCATGTGTAGGAGAGGTTGGGTCCTCTCTGCACTCATCGGCCGCTCACAACCCTGCCATAGAGTCTCTCCGAGCCCCTGGAGCTCACAAAAACTCTCCAAGGGCATCTGGAAGCTTTAACTCTCTGAGGCACCAAACTGCACGGGGTGGAAGACAGAGCTGCAGTAGCCGAAAGCAGGCAAAAACCGAAACCCTGGGGGATTTTGCTCAAAAGCTCGCCTCCCCCTGCGCGGCGGCAGCACAGCCAGGTCCTGCAGGGCCACCTTTGGCGGCTGCCTGGGTGCCGGGGGCTCTGTGCCTCTGTGCCAGCCCACATTTGCTGGCAGCTCTCAGATCCCCCCTCTGCTTTGCTTCCAGAGGACCTGCTGAATGAAGCCGAGAGGAGCCGGCTGAGCAGCCCCTCAGGCTCTGCATGGATTGGAATGGGGAAACCTGCCGGCAGTAAGAGCCCAGGGCAGCTGGAAAACCCCGGCTTCTTCCTCCGAGTTCTCTTCCTCCTCCTCTTCTGCAGGCATGGTAAGGAACTGCACGGGCAGAGCCTGGCAAGGACACCCATGGGAGCTGCAGCCGCCGGGTGCAGGGAGGGTACATCCATGGCAGAGCTCCTGGGAGGTGGCTGGAGCCAGCAGAAGGTCCTCTCGTCCCAGCCACCAGGCTCAGGCAGCCTCAGAGCGCCCTTGGCTCAGCCCAGCTCCAGGGAAGGGCAGGCAGCAGCTCCCACCAGCATCACCAGCCCCCTCGCAGGGTGGCCTCAGCAAGGAGAGCAATCCCCTGCTCTCCTGCAGCAGGCACTTTCCCTAGGAAAGCCCTGAAAAGCTCTATTATCTCCCAAGATAAGGCAGGGACAACAAGGCAGAGGGATCAGCCAAAGTCAAGGTGTTCTAGTGAAAGGTGCCAGCCACATCCGTCACTCTCCTTCCCGCATCCCAGACCCTCTACAAAGAGAGTTAGGACCCGCATCCTGCAAAACCTAAATTCATCAGCCAGCACCTTCCCCTGCCCAGTTTACATCCACCCCCTATAAGGGCAGCCATCCCTTACAACCCCTCTGTTTAATGAACTAAATGACCCCTGCTGGGGCGGGTTCGTTAGCCCTCCTGGCGTCGTGGCACACGGCACCGCCTCCTGCAGCACGGAGAGATCGCATCTGAGGGGCAGGATGCCCTTGGTGCGGTCAAGCCCCACATGAAAGAGCAATTGCGTGGCCCGGCCAAGGCTGAAAGAGGAAGACGGGGTTTCCAAGAAATTCCTGTTTGTCCCCTGGCAAGCCCTGGAGTGAGGAATCTCTGTCCGAGCCACGTCCCAGGGCCAGAGTCCCAACTGCTGCTGGCAGTGCTTGTGCCCCAGGTACAGTCTCACATCCCAGGACACCCCTTCAGTCCCGTCACTGCCCTCTGTGCCAGGCTCCAGCCTGTTTCTGCAGCAGGTAGCCCTGGATTTATTCCCTTCAGGCACCGAAGAAACAGATCCTTTAACCCGGCCGCTGCGTTCATTAATACAGGGAAATAAACGCTTCCAGAAGGTATCTCCATCATGAGACCTGAAGATGGCCAGGCAGCGGGAGGTGGTGGGAGGAGAAGGGGCTGCCCTTCCCCACTCCTCCAGTTCTACTGAGGTGCCCCGGGCGGCCTCTGTCTCTTTCCCAGTTTCTTCCCAGTGCAAGATCCTGCGCTGCAACTCGGAGTACGTGGCTGCCACCCTCCACCTGCGCGGCCCCGGTCGGACCGCGGCGTACTGTGACGCCCTCCGCTCCTACTCCCACTGCACCCGCAAGACGGCTCGCACGTGCCGGGGTGACCTGGCCTACCACTCCGCCGTCCACGGCATCGAGGACCTCATGATCCAGAACAACTGCTCCAAGGAAGGTCCCACGTCGCCGCCCCGACCCCGGCCCCCGGCCCCCAACCACCAGGGCCTCGAGTCTCTTGATATCTGCAACTATGAGAAGAGTTTTCTCTACAAGCACGGCCAACCCCCCAGGTACCAGCACTGCGCGGCTTTCGGGGACCCCCACATCCGCACTTTCCACGATGACTTCCACACTTGCCGAGTGGAGGGTTCCTGGCCTCTCTTGGACAATGACTACTTGTTTGTGCAAGCAACCAGCTCGCCGGTGGCGAAGGGCTCCAACGCCACGGTCACCAGCAAGGTAAGGCTCCTGCACGGGGCTTGGCAGCAAACCCAGGCGCCCCCAGGACGCAGCAATGGCTTCGGGCATTCCCTGCACTCCCTAAAATGGCTGGGGAGGGCAGTAATAGCTTCAGCTGAACCCACACGGGATCAGGAATGAAGGTGTGCAGGAAGAAATGGGATGAAGGTCCTTGAGGGGAGAAGTGAGACCCACAAACGCTCCCATTGCTGCCCAGGGGTGGGTTAATGTGTGGTCCACCTGCATGAAGGCTATCTGGGCTCGGCTCTGTCTCAGTTTCTAGCTGCTTAAATGGGATTAAAGAAAGAAGGAAACACCGGAAGGAAAGAAAGAAACACAGGAAGGAAAGAAGGAAGCATTGCTGCTTTCCCAAAAGGATTGCAGCAATGTGGGAGAGATGGTTTGGGGGCAGAGGGGGAGGCATTGGTGAGGCAGAGGTGTGCCATCTGCACATAGCAGATACCTGGGGTGGGGACAGGGGACAGGGCCACCACTCTGACACCCAGCAGGTCAGATCAGCCCCCCTCTGACCTGCTCTCTGCAGCTCACCATCATCTTCAAGAACATGAAGGAATGCATCGACCAGAAGGTCTACCAGGCTGAGATAGACAACCTGCCGGCGGCTTTCCAGGACGGCTCGGTGAACGGCGGGGAGAGGCCGGGTGGCAGCAGCTTGGCCATCCAAGAGCACAGCCCCGGGCGGCACGTGGAGATCCGTGCGGAATACATCGGCACTACCATCGCTGTCCGCCAGGCCGGCCGCCAGCTCTCCTTCTCCATCCGGGCTGCTGAGGAGGTGGCCCGCGCCTTCACGGAGGAGCAAGACCTGCAGCTCTGCGTGGGAGGCTGCCCCCGCAGCCAGCGCATCTCCCGCAGCGAGTGCTGCCGTGGCCGCCCAGCAGCCGAGACGGCCCGGGCGCTCTGCAAGGAGCTGCTGCCCGTGGAGGATGTCTACTTCCAGTCATGTGTATTCGACGTGGTGACCTCGGGGGATGCCAACTTCACCATGGCAGCTCACGGGGCCCTGGAGGACGCCAGGATCTTCCTTCCCAACACTGAGAAACTGCACATCTTCCAGGCTGGGGGAGGCTGCCCGCCTGCCTCTTCTTCATTCCTCTTCCTCCTCCTCCTCACCTCTGGCCTTTGGGTTGTTTTATTGCACTTTTAGCTCTCGTTGGCACCGCGTGCAGCACAGGGGACGCAGCCAGCCAGCCCAGAGGGATAACCCAGGAGAGCTGCTGACCCAAGGCCAAGGTCAAGAGGGATGCCTTAGCTGGGATGAGGCATCTCTGCGATGATAAAGAATCCGAGACCCAGACCCTTGGAGCGGGGAGCGCTGGTGATGAAAGACGGTGCGACACTGGTTTGCACCCACTGTTCTTGCACGTACGGCACCGATTGAACCTGGTTCCTCTCCTGAAGGCAGATCACACTTTTTTCTGGTGAATTCTGCTACATTTCTTTTTTTTTTTTTATAAAGATAAGGACATTGCAAACATACCAAAGGAAAGAAACACACGGGGCGAAGATACATTTAGAAAACCCCTCTGCCCTTCAAGCCTTTCCGTAAACTTGCTTTACACCTTTCTTCCAGCGTTACAACAGCAGACTTTTACTCAGGAACCCTACGGATTCAGAAATCAGGGGTTAAAGCCCTGATCCCAATTTTTAGCAGTCACAAATGATATTGTTTGGTGGATTGGGGGCCCCTTGACCCAGCTGGTACCAAAGCAAGGTGAGAGGGAAGCAAGGCAATAAGTTGGTTATCGGCATGTTGTGACTAAGGTTTGAGATTTCTGAGCTAGGAACCAGCAAGTCGCACCGTCTTCTCCTCTCTCTGGAGCGGTAACGCGCTAATTCCCAGCGTCAGGAGCTGCAGAGCATCAGGTCTCTGACATTTCAGGCTACCGTTGCTATTTTTCCTTGCTGTCCTGGCACCTCTCTAGGACTCAATATAGCCAGTTCTGGACTCCGGAGCAGCGTTGAGTTTCAGAGAGGAAAAAGACCCCTTGGTATTCCTCTCCCTTGGGCCCAGCATCCTCTGCCGCCGTCACAGCCCTCTTCAAATCCAACCCTGGCTGCGGGTTTCGCTTGCAAAAAGGGAACTAATAATGAAGCCGTGGAGCTGGGAAAAAGCCCTATGACGGTATCAGTGGGCAGGGGAGCCATTAGCAGATGTACAGAAATATAGAGGTGAGGCCAAATTAGATGTTTAATATATTTAAGAGGTTTTAAGTAAAGAAGATAGAGTATATGATAAGAAATATTTTCCATATGCAAAGACTTTTTTTCTTTTTTTTTTTTAATAAAGAGGGCTCACATTGAAAACTTTGCCATTCCTGCCCCAGAAGAGCCTTGCAAAGCCTCGTGGAGGCAGAGATTGAGCTGGCAGACCCCGGCAAGATTTGGCCCTAAAGCTCAGGGAAAGGGAATTGCAGATCATCCAGGTACAGAGGACGTGCCAAGCTGTAAAGGGAGGTTTTACAGTTCATGTCTCAGTGTATCCGCAGTCTCTTTTGTCGGTTTTTTTTTCCTCTGGCTCTTCTGCCGAGGGCACAAAGAGTAAATACAGAAATGTTTCTTCGACATCTCGGCGTATTTCCTCCTCCAACAGGCACTCAAGACGCATGGTGACTAGCGTGAGAGTTTCTCCGTTTCTTGTGTGGTGCTCTCCCTAATCCCTGAAAGTTTTGACATTAAAGGTGTCTATTTTTGCCGTCCTCATTTCCTGTCATCTGTCTCTTTATTTCTTTGGTCGGCAGCAGCAGGTGAAGATAATAATATCTCGCCTTCCACCCACTGCTCCTTTTACTCTTTTGTGGTCTATATATACACGCGCTGAATGAGGAGCTGCTGTGCTCCACCACTTTGCTGGAAACTGCAGGTCCCCAGGGGAGCATCGTTCCCCGTAGGAATAAAATCCTCAGGAGCCCTGAGAAGGCTGCAGGATTGGTAGCGCCGGAGCTCCTCGTAGAAACAGGATTGGCTTAATCAAGTAATCAAAAGTTGCCACTTCCAGGGTGTGAAGCAGCAGGTTCTGCTGAAACAGCACAGAGCAATGCCAGAAACAGGGCTGCGGTCAGATTTTATAATACGGAATACAACTATCCGTTAGATTTTGGCCAACGGAGCCAACCAACAAGAAAATGGGGAAAGGGAGGCTTTCCTACTGGAGAGATGACAATCTTGCTGGCTGATGACCCTTGCAGGCGAGCAGGGCCACACTCGCCCCCCCAGACCCAGCCTTGTGGTACCTCCAGAGATCATAAAACGGGGATGTGAAGGCAGTGGAGGTGGTCCTGTGTGAGCCCTGGGCACACGGGCATGGCAGGGAAGCGGCAGAGCAGAGCCTGGCCCACCACGTGTCCTGTAGCATCCCCTGCAAGGAGCATGGCAAGTGCTAAAGCTCCTTTGCGGGAGGGCCGTTATTCAGACTCGCTCTTCCCAACCGGCTCACAAACGTCCCACCTGGGAAGGGGGCAATGAATTGGGCTGCAGGGGCTTTGCTCCCATTGAGAAGAAAACGAGCGTTTCCCGGGTCTACCTGTGAAAGTCGGATCCAAGACCCCTCACACATCACACGCCTGACAGACCCCAAAGCCCATGAGAGTCGGAGACTCACAGTCCCTTTGGTGGCTGGATGAGATGAGCCGAAAGGTCCCTTCCAACCCAGGCAATCCTATGATTCTGTCTCAAAGGACCCATAAGGACCATCGTGTTCAACTCCCTGCTCCTCGCAGGACTACCTAAAACTAAACCATGTGAACACCAGCATCGTCCCGGTGCTCCTTAAGAGAGGATTTTGGGAAGGGCTCTCTGGAAGAGGCGAGCTGGGCCATCCTGAGCCGCTCCTGGAGGTCTGAAGCTCTGATTCTGCTTGGAGCAGGGGCTGGAAAGTCACAGCACGTCACCGCTGAGGCCGACACTTCCATTACTCGCAACACAGATGCTTAAACCTGAGCTGCAGCCTGGCTGGGGTCCAGTAACGTGGAAGGAACACGCGCCCCGTTGAATGGGTTTGCGCCTGTTCCCCCAAATTGCTCTGTACTCGGCATCCTCAACTTAATGACTGCAGAGGAAGCAAGACCTTTCAAAGGCGTGCCGAATTCTGTAAGTAGAAGAGGGACCTTTCCACTCCCGACAGATTGCAGTCTGAAATAAAGAAGAAGTGGCACGTAGGCGTGGATCCAAGCCCCACTGATGTCAACAAGAGTATTTCCATTGACGTCAGTAGAGTTTGGATCGAGCCCTTAAGTTTCCTAGCATACGTCACCTGCTAAAAAAGACACGGGCAACACTGGCCAACGTTTTCAATAGCCAGCCCAATTTGGGACATTCTGTGTCCAGATGCCGAGCTTGGGCGTTTGGAGCAAGGGAATTCCCAGTTTGGATCACACCTGGGGTTTGCCTGCCCTGGTAGGCGGTTGTCAACAGCAGGTAGCACCAAGTCTCGTAGGAAGGTGAGAGAAGTCTGGGACAACCTGCTCCTCTTACACCCCGTCTCCCTCTGATTTCTAGTAGTCGGAGAAACGCCAAGGCCTTGAGGGCATGAGGTGTAGTAGCCAAACATGAAATCTTCATTAGCAGCTGCTTCTACATGTCATAAACCAGCCTGATCATCAGAGGTGGCCACATTTGCCAGCTCCCGGTGTGGCGGGGAGGGCACACAGCTGGGCACGTCGGAGCTGCCAAGCCTCTAAACTGCAAACCAGAGCTCTCCAGATCAGAATCATGGAATCACGGAATCGGTGAGGTTGGAAGGGACCTTTGAGATCATCAAGTCCAACCATTAACCCCCCCTGACAAAAACCCCTTCTAAACCCTGTCCCTCAGGACCACATCCACCCTTTTCTTAAAC
>VXBO01001332.1:348051-364699 GCA_013400135.1 Rhinoptilus africanus | reverse complement strand
TGAGCCCTGATAACACTTGCCCTTATGTGTCAGTTATGAGTAAAGAAGTGAGGTAAGGATTAACCTCAGGAGGGGGATTTTTAAGTATTGTGAAAGTTCGACTAGCTCAAATCCATCCAATGACTATGTCTGTCTTTTGTTTTCCTTCTTCTTATGAGTACATAAGTAGGTGAGGAAATGGATTTTCTGAGTCAGATTGGAGAAAACACATTATTCCAGGAAGAGGAATACAGAAAGTTCTCTTATTCCTAGGAATAAATAACCATACAAAGTCATCTCCCGCTATTTCTGTTTACACAAATATTTTAAAATGGCAAAATCATGAACATTTACATGGTACAGTTGCATAGTTAATATCACCTAAACCTATAAAAGTGCAAAATCTTTGCTTTGTGTGAAGTATTTTTTCCTGGGTGACTGTTCAGTACTTATCACCTGTAAAGATGTTTACCTGAACACTTATTAATTACTTAGTTAAACAGTGTTTCAAATGAATACCTCTCCAAGTTAAAGATTACTGTGAGCTAACTATTTTAAAAAGGAAAAGCAATAAATCAGTGAAGGTTTTATTTTTCAGACTGGTTAGTCTTTCATAATATGGGTATGTGTAATTTCCCTTTATTTTACTTTGTTTCTTTTTTTCCTCAGAGGAGTCACTTCCTTTTTCACTTTCAGAAGTTTCTGACCTCTTTGTGGTTTATAATTGGATTTTTCCATGTGATGTTTTACTTTGTATTAGAGCAAAAGACTAGTTTTGTTAAGTGAAAAAAAGACTGGTGAGATAGAAAGATACTTTTTGTTCTGTTTCAGTATGACTTCAGTGGGAATGCTTGGATTGTATAGCTGAGCTGTTGGATCCCAATGCGCTGTCACAAATCTGTGAGATTTCAGTCTCACAGAAAAATATTTTACAAATGGCTATAAGTTTAGAATGTGATCATCAAATCATTGTCAACAAAGTTGCAAAAGTAGATCTTCATGTGTGTGGAGAAGCTGCTTTTTATGGGAAATCATTTGCATCCAACTTTTTGCTGTTTGAAATAGCCCTGTTCTTCAAACTGAATGCTCATGCTGAGAGCATTGATGACACACAGTTATCATGGTAGTAAAATCTGAATAAGAAAATTCAACAAACTTAGAATTTCTCTGCTTTTAGAAAATTTGATCTGCCTGTTGGTGGAGTTTATTTAATTATTAGTGGAATTAGACGTCCTAAAATATTTGTTCCTGGTAGGGACAAATGCAAAATGAAGCTGTGAGGCTTGAAATAATACATATAGGATAAACCAGGCCCAACTACATCTCTGCTTAGTTACTCTGCCTGTGCTATTCTTTAGGGATAAGTTTTATAAATGCAAAAGAGTGTTTGGTTTTCATTTTTTCTGGTTTCTGTGTTTATGTCCAGTGCCATACTGTGGTGACATTTACGTGGTAGAGACACTTTCCATTGCGTGTTGGGCTGCATTTCTTACTGCTCAGGCCCTAGGTCACAAAGCTCTGTATGTATGCTCTGTAAAAGTAGCCAAAGTGTTGTTGCTGTACGTCTTCATACAGTCGTACAAATCAGAGATCCTACTGTGATGCGGTGTACTGACTTAAATTGTGTACCAGCTCTCCCGACGTTTTCCCCCTGAAACCCATTAATTTGCAGCTTTTCATATTACAATGAATGTATTTATTTTATTTTATGTTATACATCCTTTCTGTAAGGGCTTAGAAGCTTAAAAAGAAAACAAAACAAAAAAGCAACACAGAAAGTATCACCTTTGCCAAAGATGCTTTTTCTTTTAAATTCAAATTCTCCAGTTCTCTGACTGCAGCTTTATGCATGCCATCGGAGGATCCGGAGGTCCCTGTGAGGATCAGTGTGCCATGCTAGACAGTGAACCAGAACACTAGAAATAAGAGTTCTCTGCTTGACAAACTTGTGATTTAACTGTGAAATCATCAAAACATTTTTTGCCTATTTCTGAGGAAGTACGGAGCATTATGCATACCCTTTGATTCCTCTGCTGGAAGCACATCAAGCCAGCCAATTTGCAGATTAGTGATGATTTTAGAAAAATTTCTCAGATGACTGGAAAGCTCAAGACAGTGCATGCAGGTCTTTAAGAATTTGATTTCTTTACTTCTGCATAAAAAGACAAAACATGCAAAAGTTTTTTTTTTTTAAAAAAAAACCTGCTTCTTTTTGACATTTTATAGAAGGCTTGGAGAGAAGCACCTAGTCAGTGTTGAGATTATTTATGGATACACTTCATCATACCATTTACAACTTCTTTTTAATCCTTGAAGTGTGTGAGAGTAAAAGACAGTATTGTATCAGCGAATGCTGGCTGTACGGGAATACAGAATGGCAGATGTTGATTTTATTTACCAGCTAATGATCTTGTTTCCCTACCTTGAATTTTATATTATTAATTTATGAGCATGCACATGAATGCATGAATCAGATTTTGAATGTGGAAAGTATACATTCATATCACCAATTTATTTCTCATCTGATGCCTATTAATTTCTTCGTAAGTGAAATTATTTTTTTGTTTTGGTGAACACAGAGAGGCGTGTTGGAGTGATTGTCCACTGAAGGTATAAATTGTTTCCAGTGGTCAAGGGAATCGCTTGAGAGGTGCTTCGCAAGTCTTCTGTCCTTCTTGCATAAAAACCCAAAAGTTTTCTTTAGAAGAAGCTAATGAAACAAGATATTATGAACAGTGTTACTGGGAAAAACACTGAATTGTAAGGTTAAATAAAACTGTGTATCACATAAATAACTACTCTATTGTGTAAAGCTTCGCAGACATTATTATTGGCAGCAGTAATAATGGGATTATTATAAGTCAGTTTCTTTTATCCTTCTCTTTTATTTCCCGATGCTAAAAAATTGACTAGTAGTCTGAGAAAAACCAGAGGTCATCCACCAAACATTTCCCCTTAAAAAGCAAATAAAAGAAAAAGTATCTCATAAGCTACCTTTTTTATGATATACTGCCTTGCGTTTGATACCTGTCACAGTTCATGGTGGTGTTAATTTAATGATGTTGTTGGTAAATGGTGCACTAAAAAAACCCAACCAAACAGCTCTGGCTCGTGGGTTTTACAACAGGATAAAAAGTCAGATTCCTCCCCCCTGCCTTTCCAGTGCCTTCAGCAACAAGCCACCAGGGACTGTAAAATAATGACCTCTATTTCCCAGTGATTATTAGGGAACAATAGAGATGCTTTAATTTCGTTTCATGTGAATATTTGGATCTATATCAAGGGAACTTACTTAAAATAATTTCCTTCCGCTCTTGCCGAATTTACATTGTTTCTTTTTAATAAATGTTATGCTTTTTTATTTTAGTGATTCATGCATTATTTATGTTTCCTATTCATTTGATATTGTTAGTAAACTTTATAACAAACAGAAATGTACTGTGAGTGATATAAAATGCTAATTCCTTTTCCTTTCATAGGATTATGCTGTTGACACAAGAATAGATTAATTTGTTCGTGCTACTGAGTCCTCTTCCTTGAGATCCCCTATCAATTTGAAGCATCAAATGTGTTCTCTTGAGCGTTTTGCTGTCTTGAATGTAGCTCCCTGATTATTTCTGAAAGTTTACGAAATCCCAAACTGAAATAGGCCTCTTAACTGTTACATTCCTTGCTGTTTACCCAAGTTTTTACGGGGGGCTGGAGCTTTTCTCTCTGGCATCATGAATCTGTGAGCTGTGTATGGTTACTTTGAATTCCTGACCAATATTAAATACTTCAGGGCATAGTACAAAAATTCTGAAGTGGATAGTTGTGTACTATGCTTGATGAATATTTTTCTTGCTAATGTCTGTCTCTTTGTATCTCATAATCTTCATACTTTAGAGAGTATCTCATTGTTGTGGACTTTTTTTTAATTAACTAGATGTTCTCATTGTGGTTCTATATTTGCCCTCACACAAGGGGTCCGATGCTATCTGCTTCCAGGGAAAGCATCAAAATACTCAGTTTCAAAAGCTGCACTTGAAGAAAAATAAATGAGCTATTAAAACCAGCTATCCGTGGAATGGTACATAAAATCAGATACCGAAGGACACAGCATGTTGTTGAGCAGAAGTAACCTTTTCCCTATAATGTGAAGTGGGTTACAGATTCCATCAGCAGAATAAGCAGTCTTCTGGCCACAGGTGCTGCATATTACTGAGTTTATAAAAGGGAGAAATCATAAAAATCACACATACTAGCACCCTGAGACTGCAGAGCATAAACCTGGCATTTTGTTTCTCATGGGTGCTCTCTTAAAATATCAAAAAATAGTGTATGGTGATGTTTTGATATACTTGGTAACTGCTTTCAGTGCTCTTCACTTCTCATACCAATTTTGGCATTTAAATTAATCTCTTTGGTAGGAACCTGCCTGCAAGGAAACTGTCTGAAAGCATATTTTACTACAGTGGACGGAAGACCACCACAAATAAGAGGGTTTCTTCTCTTTGCCATTAGGACTGTTTTTTTGTTTTGTGTATATTTGTTTATTTGTGTTGCCCCCCTCCCACAATTTTTGCTGGTTTATATTGATTAAAAAGCACCTCAAAGGTGGTTTTTGAGGGTTTGGTTTTTCTCCTTACACTTAAGATGGCCTGTACCCATCGTATTGAGCAATTAAGGTAGCATGTACTGTGCTGTTAATCTAACTTCTTTGGAAAGTCTTCCTGAATTTGTGCATCAGGCTGATAATTTGGAAATACCAACTTCCTAAGTAACTGAGCTTTCTATTAAACATGGAGCAGTAAATAAGCACAACATTATTTTATATAGTTACAAAATTTATTTTGGCATTTATTTATTATTTTCTTCCCCTTTTCTGCCTCCTACCCCAGGTGTAGTAGGCTACATACTGGATATTAATTGCAGAATAAATCTTTCTCTTTGGTAAATGGAATTCTGCAAGATAGGAAAATATTGTTTGAATGGTTTTGTTCTTTTTCTTTTTTTCTTTTTTTTTTTCCTTGCTGATATAGTTGTCAGTCTTACTTCCTAAGAGCTAACCGGAAAAAACATTTCAAGTCTTACTTGAAATACAACTAAACATTTCTGCCACTATAATCCTGCTTGCTACTCAGTTTCCCCATTGCCTTTTATAAAAGAATCTTCTGCTCTACTTCCTGACCTGAGGCATTTGCAAATACTGTGAGAAATGAGTTAAAAAGACAAAAGTAAAAAACACCTCATCCTTTGTTCTCCTGTTATTAAGTATATCATTAGGGAATTTATTCTGTATGCGGAGTAGAGCTATCAGTGTTCAATCTCCATGTCTCCACCAGCATATTTTTTTCATGCCTGGAAGTGGACAGAAAAGGTTTGCAAAGTAGGGCAATGCGTCAGCAGATTACGTCCTTGGTTTCTAGGCAAGAGAAGTTGTGATCTAAAGGACCAGTTTGGGGAAACGTCGACTTCTAAGAGTTCAAAAGGGTAGTTGCTTTGCTAGAAGAAACACAAATCTGCAACATTTAAGGACAACCGTGGCTCAAAGTGCAGATATTGGTCATTGCTGCTTTATCCCTTTTTTCTGTAAATTGCTTCTGGAAGTCTTTGGATGAGCCATGGATACTTCTTAGTGTTGGAGAGGTTAGTAGAGTATCTTCAGCCTCACTGTCTTCCTGCTTCCTTTTCATCCGCCTGGAATATGTCTCAGATCTCAAACTGTGAGAAGGGGAAGTTTTGTCTATACAGGTGAAATTTGCCTAACCTGTGGTTCCATGTTCGCTGTGGTCATCTACATTTTTCCGCTCTAGACTCACATTATGGAGTCTGTGGAGAGAAATGGGAACTTTTCAGATATTGTCAACTGTAAGCAGATGCTTGAAAAGTGATTTACAGACAGTGTGTGCATATGTTTCTCTTTGGGACATGTGTGAATTTTTACCTTCTAGATCATTAATGTGGGGGCATCTTCAGTTTTTGTGGAATATGCTAATTTGTTCTATTTATTTTAGTTTTTAGAATAATTTTGCTTATGATTTTCATTTATCTCTTCTGGAGAAAAATATGGTTTGTAATTACGATACATAATATAATATGAATTCTCATTTTTAGAATATTTAATACTGTTTTGTTGAGGCTTTTCCCTGTTAGCCATGGAAATTATTGCAGAAGAGAGAGGATGTAGACAGCAGCAGTGTTTGGTTTTCTGCTGTGTTTTAGCTCCTGAACGGTTGAAGTGACTGTGCTACAGAAAATTCTCATTAATTCAGAACCAGCTTTCTGTTCCAAATCTGAGTCAGCTTTGTGTCCCAACTACTGTCAACCTAAAAATTGGGAGGTAACTCAAGTGGAGTTTTTGTACTCATATTAATTGCAAATTTGTAGACTGTTTCTTGTACCATTAAAGAAAATATCCAGTCTTCCCTTTTCTGTTGGTACAAGTGTTTGTGTGACTGTGTGGTGAACATAATAAGTGAAGTGGTCCAGCTGGAAAAATAGTTCCTTTGGCCCTGACTTTCTGTCAGCCCCATCCTCTCACTTCAGTGCATGCTAGGAAAATGATAACTTTCTGGGCCAGAATTACTATCAAGAAGATAGTAATTTCTTTGATATAATTGCTATCAATAAGATATTAGAACTATACCTTCACTTGCCTACAGATATTAACTGTGACCACTATAACTGAAGAAGGAAATCAAGACGTGATAGACATACTTCTCTCATGCAGGTCTGCAACGTGATCCTTTGGTGTGTTCTTGGTGAGGGAGGACTCGCAGTGCAGCTTCCCCCCTTGCTGTGTCTTGGGTTAGAAGGAATCCTGTTTGCTATCTTTCTCTGCACCACTCAAGTACAAAAATATACGTGTTCAACGAACGTTTCTTAGAATTTGTGCTGAATTAAAAACAAAACTAATACAGAGTAATAAAAGGAAACAGCTCACGTTATGTTATCGTTAATTGAGCTTAACATCTAACATCTGTATGTATGCATGGACATTTCTGAACTTTTCCCAAATAAAAACCACATACTAGGCCAGACAATTTGGAGATAAAATTATTGGTGCTCTGAGTACAGAGCATTAGCTGGCTCTTTCAGATGATACTGCGTCAGCTTCCATAATCTTCTCAAAGATCAATGTCTGGGAATGCATATGGAGCTCTTAGTGTTACTTTTCCGTTTTACACCTGGTATATTCCTAATTTGTTTTAAGTATAGTTCTAATTTCTCCAATAATTTTCATTCTTTAAAATAATTTCTTCCATGATTTTTGTGGAAGTCTTCCTGTGACGTTTGATTCTAGTAATATTTAAAAGATCAAACTGATCCCACTAGAAAGTGGTTGCAACTAGTCCCTCTCACATCCATGTTACTTCCCACCTGTTGACATCTGGGACTGAAAATACAGGTCCCTGTTTTCTTTAACTTTGCAGAAAGTACTTCTGGAATCATTTTGCTATGACAGAGTAATGCCATTAATACAGATTTTGCTCAGAGTTGTATGATGATGAAGTCCACAGAGAACCTACTGTTCGTGTCTTGCACTGTGCTTCTTAGCGGTTTCTCTTATCTTTTTTCTTTTTCCTTTGAAAATGTGAGTTGTTACCTATTGGTATGAATGCCCACAGTGAAAAACCGTCGCAAAGCCTTTTGCAGCCTGCCCTGCTCAGTGAGGTCCTAGATAATTCCATTGCCTCATGAACCTGCCAGCTGAGGAAGAAAGCAATCAGACTATTTTTAGAGACAGTCTTTGCTGTTTTCCAAGGTAGTTGTCAGAGAGTTGAATTGTGACATAGTTATTTTCCTGTAGTAAACTTTTTTGGTCAGAGGTGTGAAAGTGTAGATCTGTCATGTTGATCTCTACTGTTTTGTGTTGTCTGTTTAGCTGGCATCAAACAGGGAGCACTTGCCTATCTTGATGAGGCCAAGAAACTGTGAGTAGGATCTGGGATGACTGTTGAAGAGGAATGGAAAGAGCAGGGGAGATAAGGGGCTTCACTAGCACTGGTCCTTGTTTACAATACTTCTTAACGTTCATGTACCTATAACATCTTCTACAAACAGTATACAAAGCCTTACTGAGAAGGCTTTGGTAATTACTGTCCTTATAGTATTTGCTCTTCAGTTTTCTGCAGAGAATGGAAATATAGAAAATCCATTTATTTTTAAAATACAATGTGTGTTGCAGGAGCACTACACTGTAGATTAATGTAGTTGATTGAGTTAACAATTACAGTATCTCCTGCTTTCTATATTTGGGGTGCTTGTATTTGCGTTTACCTTCCTATGGATATCTGACTGGGAAGGTGCTAGGATGATTGTTCCTTATTATTACATAAAATGATTGCAGGGAGTCTTTAAACTTTGGTCTACGAAGCATTTGTTAAAAGATTGAACAGCTTGCTGTAAGCAGTCCCGTGATTTTGACAGCGTCCTGGTGAGCTGGCTTGGTGCCTGAGTAGCATTTTCTGCAGTTCTTAATTGACTGATCAGCAGTGACTGCAGTAAGAATAGGAAGTGATTATTGAAAATCAGCCGGTAAAACAGTAACTCATTGCCAAATTTCTGAAAATTTCTGGTTTACTTTGCAGCATTTTTCAGTTAGGAGAAAAAATTCACAAAGTGGTGAATTGCTTGCCATTCCCAATTTTGAAGAGTATCGTCAAGAGACACACAGGTGAAATTATCCCTTCAGTAAAAGTGCAAAATGAAGAGTTAGTTAGAAAGCTGCTTGCTACTTCTCATTTTATACATCTCATTTTTTCTCAATTTCATATACTCATTTCATATTCCCTGTTTCAATGCACGTGATCTCACATTACAGGACAGCATCTTCCCAAAGTGTTTTGAGATGTATTCACTGAGTAGCGTGGTTGGAATGAGTTTATTTAAATGACATTTTAGTCTTCACAGAGATGCAAGTTGTTGCTATTTCAGCTTGTAGATGCTTTGGCTTTCAACACAGTCACTAACCGAGTGTCTTCTCAGATGACTGTTGACAGAGAAAAGAGAAAGATGTTTGCCCTTCTAAATGAGTATTTTAAAGGAACCTGAGTTTTCATGGATCAGCCGACCTTACAGCCTTAAAGTTTTATGCGTTTATTTTGTGACTGCAGAGGGAGGGAACGGTGTTGCTCATAGCAGAGGGTACGTGCTGTACCCATTACTGGCCTGTAATAATGTCAGAACGTGCTGTTATCCGACAATCTGCGCCCCTCCTCCCCCCCCTTTTTTTAATGGATTCTGAATTTATCTGCACTTCCACCAGTAGCATGAGAAAAGGTACTTCATTCCTACAAACAACATATTTTAGAATTTTTCGTCATTTAGTCTGATCTCCAGAATAGTTTGAAACTCCTATATTTCTTGTTCTTATTCAGTATCCTGGGAAATGGGTAAAGTCAGCACTCTGTGTACTAAAGGGTATGTAAAAACAAAGATGCCTTTATTTAAAACAAACAGAGACCAACAACCAACCAACCAAAAAACAAACAAACCAAAAAAACCAAAACAAACCACACCTTTTAGCAAGAAAACAAGTAAATTATGTTTTTTGAGGTCAAGGCAGCTTGATATTCTCCCTTGGGGAACCTGTGTAATCTGCATGTGCCCATAGCTGGGTAACATACAAAGATACTTTATTCAAAGTGTTCTCATTACAATGTTGTCTTAAGGTTTGCAGAACACTTAGATTGTTGTATTTTTGTTAATTCCTTTCGAATGTCTGTAGAAGCTCAAATTACTATTACTTTGACAAGCTTTCTCATAATGCCTCTCCCTAATCAAGTGCTTTTACTTTGAACTGAGACTGAAACAGTCCTGTTTGGTTTTTTGGCAGCAGTGCCAGTTTATTGTGTGCCCACTTCAGAAAACTGACCTGGCTAAAAGCAAAGCAAAACAAACAAAACTTGTTGCTGTTTGGTTTTCAACCATGTTGCCACAGACTGTTTCAGCATCACAACAACAGAGGACAAAGGAAGAAGTCAGAGAGCATGAAGCAACAATGCAAGATCATCAAATTCTGCATGAGCGAACACGACTGCCAAAATACATGCCTGCAAATCTAGCGCGCAGTGCAGTGTTTGTTGCAGCCCTGCTGTTACAACTGGCTGTGGTCAAGGACAGAGGTTATTTTTCTAGTGGTAAAAGGAGATTGTAGCAGAAATCCGGAAGCCACGTCACATGGCCCTGCGGAAAGTTTTGAATGATGGGAGGGAGTCTGGTAGCCTTGAAGATGAATATATTATGAGAGCTGCTTCTTTGGATACCTGTCCTTCAGTAGAAGTCTACCTTTAAAGAAAGTATGCTAGACCTTTCTCTTCCCCTAACCTGGTTCTTACGCTATGTCGGTATCTTTTTACAAGCTAAATGAGAGCTTTCTAAATTGATTTATGTTGTTAGTCATATTTGCATTAGAGCAGAAAAAAGACTAAGTAACCTGTCTCTGATACTGCTTCTAGCCCTGTTGCTCTAAATGTTTTGTCATGACGTGTGTCATCTCATGTCCTTCATCCCTTTCTTAATTTTGTGTGCTGTTTCCAGCACGTTCATTTTGAGTTTTCACCACTGACAATTGGCAGAACCTTCTAAATTATAATTCTTCAGCATTTGAGTTTTAAATAACCTCTGAACACTTTATTGTGTCAGCTATCAGTAAAGCTTCATAGGTATGTGGCTATAAAATAGTATATCATAGCATGAAATCAATTAAATTTTTCTGTAGCTTCATATATTGTATTTTCATATTGGTTTATTTATCATTATATCTGTTTTTTAAAGGAAGATCGTGACCTTTTCTTGTGTTCGGTATCCCAAACAGCTACGGCGTACATTTCTAATTTTAATTTTTTGGGGGGATACCAGAGCACTGTACACACAGTGATTTAATGCTGTCAAGAACATGGACATAGTGAAATATTTTCTATGGATCCTGCGCCTATAAAAGTTCATTTATGTCTGAATAGTTCAAATCTATGGTTAACCTACATCTCCTCAGAAAATATCTTAAATGTTCATACACGTGCTTTTGTTTCCTGAAAGGATACGTACTTCCAATCTCGGAGTTAACAGTTCCTGGGCATAGTACCATTACAAACAGCTCAGCTGACTTTGGCTTCATGCCTGGACATGTTCATTCATGAAATAGTTGTTAAAACAAAATCCAACTTGCAATTACACTCATCTCTTAGAATAACTAGTTTCCTCAGCAATGGCTTTTTCCTTTTTTTAAAATTTTTTTTTTTTGAACAATGATTTTGGCGAAGGTGGGTCTTGTTGGTGGAGAGGGAGTGAATAGTACTGCCATGGCTCTTGTATGAAGAACTAGACCCAGCACAGAAGCAAAGCATTTAACTATCTGATCACCTTTCTCAGTGCTTTATTTGACAACAGCTGTGCAGTATATTACAAAATGATTCATAGTGATAGTAGAGGTTAGTATCTATTAACCCCAAATTTGCAGTTACTGGAATTGACCCATGGAGACCTGCAGTGTCTGTGAAGATGAAAATTCACTTTCATACTGGCAGGTAGCACAGATTGGTCACAAATAGTGACTGCAGGGCCAGCTGTACTAACAGCACAACCCTGGCTGCTTAATCAGTTCTCAGCCTGACTACCAGCAGCAGGCAGGTATTACATGACGACTGCTAATAAACTGATGCCTGCATAGTCACTTAGTTCCAATAGCCAGCACTTAGCCACTGATAAAGCATTTTTACCTCACACAGAAACCATCGTGTGGTCTGCCAAAGAAGTAGGTGGTGGTTCAGACCACTTACACTCTGAACTGTTGACCTTGCCTGTCAAGCTATCACTTTTTAATTTGAAACAGGGCTCAATGAATGGGAGTTGCAAAATAAATAAGAAGGCAAAGGGGGAAAAACAATGAGGTGGTTGATGAGTCCATAGGCGCATGTAGCTTTGCTTTGTGCTCAGTTGTGTATGAGCCTTTCTTTGTCACATTCTAAAGCTTGTCATCTCACCGTGTTTGGGAGTCAATCTGTAGGTTTATAGAATACTTTGGGTTAGAAGGGACCTTTAAAGGTCATCTAGTCCAACCCCCCTGCAATGAGCCGGGACATCTTCAACTAGATGGGGTAACCAGTACAGATGCCGCAGAAAGCAGTTTGGGTGTTTATTCAGACCATTTCTAAAGGCAGAACCCACTTCTAACATCTGACCTCTGGAGTGTCTGTGGATTGGCATGTGTTTACGAAATATGTATTCAGGTGCACCGATTTTTCTTTTTCAGCAGCACTGTTAGTAACTTTCAGTGTGATCCTGCTGAGGAATTCCAGTACGGGAGACTGGCTAGCAATTAATATCATGGGCCTGCAATCAGATATTTGTTTCCAAGGTGTCTGTTCACAAAATGACAAACCAAGAATAATACATGTTATGATAATGACTATCATCAAATGGAACAGAGTTTCCAAGTGTATTGGGTTTTTTAATAATTAAAGGATACAGTTGTTACTGTCTTTAACGTGGTAGCAAAAGTTACATTTGCGACCAAACTGATAGAAGAATATTTCAGTAAAGATTAGTCTAGCACAGTATCCTAAAAATGGCAAAAGCTGTTACTGGGTCATTAATCCTGGGAATATGGTGTTTATTCAAAGCTGTGAAAATGTAATTACACTACCTACTGTAATTTGGAAGGTCCTATTTCTGAAACGGCTTATAAAACTGATGGGGTTAGTAGCACCTAAAATGTAATACTGTTTTCCATACCATAATTATTAAATAGGTTTTCTAGGTCTACATATACTATTAATGAAGTTTTGATAGTTGGTAATATTTATAATCAAGTGACAGAAATGACAATTGTCTGTGCATTTACACAGACTGTAACTTACACAAGCTATTAGTAGTATGTCAAAAGGATTTTTGTAGCTGGACATAAGTAGTTTGTACATCCTTTACAAGCCTTTTCAGTGTTCCAATAAGTGAAACAAATCACAGTCGCAGAAATGTATTAATGCTTTAATGTTGGTAGCAGTTTAAAAGCAGAAAACATCGTTCTAAATTTTAACACAGATTCATACCAAGCCAACTCTTTTTATATATATATTTAAAAAAATGCAGTGTATTTATTGTTCTAGATTAAATACTACTGTAAACATTGACAGAGTTTGAATAATTGTTCAAAAGATTGTAGGTATCTAAACATATGTATAGATAATGTATATATACCTTTATCTGCTTCTGTGTTTATCCTCATACTATTACTTAGCCATTTTCAGAACCTGTTAGGGTAAAACCAATGAGCTGATGAAGGAATGACCTCAGGATCTGATACAGTGTTTTTTCACATGGTCTCATTTGCACTTTTTCTGCATGACTACCTGAAAAAAGGGAATTTTAACTTCTCCATTTGTACGATATTAGCAAAACTTTTGTTTCTTTGTGTGGGAAGCGTGTATGCTGCTTACATCATCTAGCTAAGAAGAGGCAATCATCTGACAGGAAGAAATTGGGAGAGAATTTAGGCTGAATGTCAGGAAAACTTCCTCAGGATGAGCTACATTGTGAAGTACTTTGCCAAGGAAAATAGAAGCATCTAAGGCACAAACTGAGATTGAGCCAAGTGTTGGAAAATGTAGTGTAGAAACAAAGTATTTTGTATTACTCAGTGACCGTGCAGCCGCCTTAGCCTGAACCATGGTTAATCAGATTGGCATTAAGTATTGTTTAGTAACTTACTTCAACGATGCCCATTGTGATAATGGGCTAAGAAGGCTGTGTATTCCTCAAGAAGACTTCCACTCCCTCTTTTTCAAGGTAGGGATTATGTGGAAAAGGGGAAGCATTCAGGAGTTGGACAATCTGTAACGAGTATCTGCTTTTCCAGTTGAATTTAAGAGTAACTTCATTAGCCATGACATTTTCCCCAAGACCATTTTGTATGAGACTCTAAATAGATTGATTTTAGTATTTAGGAGCCTAAATTTCTATGGAGAGTTCTGTAGCTGGATGGGGTTTTGATTATTTTTAAAAGAAAGGAAATGAAAGGAACCACTAAGTCAAATATAACCATTTTTGGCAATTTGAAAAATTTAAAATAAAATCCCAGCTCTAGTAAACATTTCTGCCAACATATTTTTGTCCTTCGCTGTTAAACTTTAATTTAGGGGTTTTTGTTTGTTTCAGTTAAAATTTTTGGGTGTTTGTTCTTATTTGGGACTTGGAAGTTGCTGATGACATTCAAGCACTCACGCTCTTGATCTCTTTTAGAAGTCTGTCACTAAAGAACAGTTTGTCTATCTGCCTTAATGTCTACAGCTTCTGCTTAAGAAGAAGGCACTTGCATTCTGGATTTCTGTTTTTTTTGAAGAAAGCATATTTAAAGTCAGTTTCAGGAATTCTGACAGATAAAGCTTTTTAAAATAAATGCTGTGGTGAGTTTGAGAGCTCAACATCCCATAAGGGATAATGTGTGCTAATTAAAAAACATTGTTTTTACTTTTCCTAGTAAGTCAGAAAGTTCTTACTTTGGTTAGTTAAGTGTTTATTTATTCTTTTATTGATTTCCAACTTTACATCATAACGGACCTCACAAGGAGGCCTCTTCGGATTGCATTCACTCCACTCTGGAGGAGATTTTTTGACATCTGCAGAGTGAGGGAAAGAGGCCTGGCTGCAAAATTTACAGATCGGGATTTGGAAAAGCAAAGAGACAAAGTAATAAACATACGGAACTGATTTGGGATAACTATTAAGTATGTCTAACAGCCAGAGTGAAAGTGTCTGGGAAGGTTTAAAATAGGGACTTTGTAAAGCAAATCCGGTTGCTTATTTGCTAAGATTTATCTTAATCAGATAATTTCTGTAACTGTTATGTGTCAAATTTTTTAAAAAGTAATAGCAAAAATCCACACAAACTCTCTACCACAAGGGAGATTCCTTCGCTTCTTAAATTGAAGATTCCTCTCCCCACCCACAGCCCACCCCGCCAGCACAGGGAGGTTTGGTTTTGTTGTGTTTACTTTTTCTTCTTGGGGAAAAAAAAATACTTGTGTTAAATGTTTAAGAAGTGAAAGATAGTTGTGACATAGTAAAATACCTACGTTTACCAAAGTACTCAATAAAATAATTTACCATTAATAATGTTGTGAAGCATAGGTATACTTGAATTCTGGATCTATTTTTTCTTAATTAGTTCTGTGCTCCAATTATGCTGTTTCCTGTGTTTATGTAGCCATTTCCCCCTTGATAAAATGTAACGTAAACATTCAAGCTGAGGATTTTTCTTGTTTGTTTGGAAAGCCATAAAGGGAGGGAAAACCAGAGGTTTTCTTGTGCTGGCTATCTGAAATGACATTCTCAAGTTCTCTTTTGCTTTCATTACGATTTGAACTCTCAGCCTCGTCAAGAGACATGCACTGTTTGTATTAATGGTAGTGATAAAAAGATAAATATCCAAACTTGTAAGTACACAACTGAACTGTTTTTCCTTCACTGTGGTGGTGCTTAAGATTACTTTATCTTTTAGAATTTCCACTGAGTTACAATCGATGGAGTAAGACATAAAAAGAATGGCATCTCTTACGAGATGATTAGCTACCTACCATGACCATATCCATTGCTGATTTATGTCTTTTTGCTAAAGAAAAAAGAGACAAAAAGCAAACTTTGATTTGTTTTGGTTTTGTGGGAATCTTTTTTGCTTTAACATCAGTTAGTTCTTTTTCCTCATGTGATATAAATAGTGCCTGCATAGTTTTGATGGAATATACACAGCAAAGGATTTCTCTAGTTAAAAGCATCCGAAGTGCTGGGTCGAAGTTGTCTTCTGTCATCCACCTCTTGGTACAGGGTAGGTACTTTTGAACAACACAATTTGTTGATAGGCAGAAACTGATCATTTTGGTGAAAACCAGTAGGAGGAAAAGGGTGTAGCTCTTTTAGTTATGAAACCTATCAGCTTCAGTCATCTTTGTAATTCTTCACATATCAGAAAAAGTTAAAAGCATTCTTTAACACTTTATAAAATGGCCCCATCTTTGTAGAAAGTAATTCTGCTGACACAACTAAGCAGCAAGAGCAGGAGACAGGAGAGACTAAGAGAGAGGGGGCAGAAGGGAGTTTGCAGCTCATGTTGTTAAATGACAGTAGCAACACAGTCCCCACTGAGCTCTTGTCCACTGAAGGGAAACAGGAATATGGGACTCAGAGGAGTCAGAAGTTCTTTGAAATGTGTCCTTATGCAATGGGGATGTAGGTGGCATGCATGGTCTCTGTTAAGTGAAAGGATTTTTCAGGAAAAAAAAAAATCACTAGAATATCCTGAAAACACATGAATGAAGGCACAGGAGATAGAAAAATGGAGCCTCAAATGTGTGCAGCAAACTTGTTCCAGTATATTATCCTCTAGTGGGCTTTTACAATCAATTACAATGTGCAAGTCAGTTGGGGTTTTCCCCTTTCTGTTTAACTTACTGGCTCTTAGCTTCTGTTAATCTATTTAAAAGTCCTATAGGGTTAAGGTGTCAATATTTTTCACATAAATGGAAAATATTTGGAGGGGGCAAACCCTAATGTACAGTGCTTTCTGCATTTGAATTTTACTTTACGATGATCAATGCCTGTAGTGTTCAAGTGTTCGTAAGCAACCAGGCTCTTCGCAGTGTCCCCTCACTGCTCCTGCTCTTTGGGTAAGTCTGTGGGTGTAAGCCTGCCCAGC
>VXBO01001332.1:286334-347474 GCA_013400135.1 Rhinoptilus africanus | reverse complement strand
CCTACTACAGAGCCTAGCTAGGAGCTGAGCAGGTCGGAATGGCCACTGCGAACTCCCCAGCTGTAGAGAAGGCTGACATCCTGAGCTGTCGTTGCAGTGCGTGGATGCTACAAGTTTATTCTGCTGCTGCTGTTTAAGACTGCAGGAGCAGCAGCTGACGCAGGAGGATGGACAGGATGGGGCTGGCTTGTGCAGATGCTGTTGGTAGTTCAGGAAAGTGCTTTTCCTTGCCTGTACTTCAGCAATGCAAAGTTCAAGCAGCACTTCTACCCTCCAAACCTTTATTGCTAATGAGGGCCCTTTATTCAAATCTGTTTCTTGGCAAGGCACACTGTGAGAGGAATGAAGTCAGTTTTGTCAGAAGTTACTGTGGGAGGGCAGTAACAGCATTGTTAAAACCCATGTCTGGGCAATTCCCTTGATACCATTCTTTGCATCCTAATTTCCTCATGAAGCACAATTAACAACATGCCAGTGTTTACATCTTTATTCAGTACTTGTAATACTTGGGATAGTGCTTGACATTTGGAATAGAGACTTGACACATGAGAAGAGCTGTGCAATTTTTTAATTATTATTTTATTCGGGCTACCAAGGAGGAAAGGGAGAGACAAATGAAGATGTAAGGAAGAAGTTAAATTTGAAAATAAATTCTTTTCATGTGATACTAATTTTGGAGTTTTTTTCCCCTACCACTTCAACTGCATTGTAAAGCATAACTTATCAATTTTTTGGGGCCCCTTTTGTACACAGTTGTTTCTTCTGGAGAGCAGCTAATGTTTCAACAAACACAGGACTCCTTTGCCAGTTTGTGTGCTGTGAGCGGGAGAGGAAGTTACATGCTTACTCTGAGACGTTTTCAAGTCTAAGATCTGATTTCCTTCAGTTTAACACGTGTAACTACTGTGTGTTTATTAATGGTCATCCCTTTAATAATTCAGCTGGATTTTTTTGTGTTGATACCAGTCTCTGGCATTCTGTTTCTCAAGACCAGTATATATTACTAGCACAATATAATTTTTATTTCTTAAATTCTTATCAACTGCTGGTTTTCATTTCTCCACTTCATTTCCTCATTTATCTTGTAGAATGTATTTTGTTACTTTCCTCGAAGGCTATTTTCATTTGTATTTGTTTTATTTGTAGGTAATAATAGATAGAAGTATACGTTTTGTTATTTAATCTCTTATTTTAAAAGATGTTTTAAATGTAAAATTTTGGTATGATAGTTTTATAGAAGAGTAAATATATTTTAAAAGTCTTAAATACATTTTTAAAGGTTAGCATCACATTTTTTTTTTTGTTATCTGAGTTTATAAAGTACTATTGAGTATGTTGGTAGCAGGCAAAGATATGATTTGACCTTATTTGGGTCAAGTATTTGAGGTATTCATCCTGCCTCTTCATTCATCTATCTAAAAATAAAATTAAATCTGGCAGTCTTTTGAGATTTGCAGTAAAATAAACAATTACGAGAAAATAAGAATATCTGACTTTATAAATATATGTGTACCATATATGGAACTTGACTGTTTTCAGTAATTCATTTTCTTAAGGCTTTGGTTTGTGCATCTTGAAGACGTAAAGTAGAATTAACACAAAGGTGTTTGTAGCAATTTCACAATGCTTGAAAGGCATGTAATATTCCTCCAGGAATCTGCCTTCTCTACGCAGACGGCATTGTATTATGCGGTGTAAATAATTTTTAAGGCTGGCTGTAAAACATATTAGACATCTCATTGCCACTACATGTTATCAGAAGCAGTTTTCTCACTGGGTATGTGGCAGGTTTGTTGCCTCTGACTTTACTGCTGGTTGGAGTGACTGATAATATGTATCTGCTGCACTTTCCAACCCAGCAGGACAGTTTGAGCATCAACTATTAAAATGTCTTTAACAGTAAATTTGGGTTGTCAAACCACACCATTTAGTAGAAGGTGATTATAATAAATGCAATTTCTGTTCCACATAGGAACAGTGGGAACTGAGCAGCAACTTCTTGGTGCTGTTTAAAGTTGTGCTTGAAGTATTAGTGATCTGACAATGCCCAAGAATCTTGTGTTTGTGACCAAAACAGATTAGGATACAAACATTTAAACTTAACTACTGTAAAATAACAACAATTCTGGGAGTTTAAATGTAACGATATTTTCTCTTTAAATATTTATAAGGCAACAAAGACGTTTTAAGCTTACTGCAAATTCTCAAATGTGGAATTCAAAACAGATGGAATGAATATTTAGCTTTTCCCTCCAGAGACATCACAGGCAATGAATGCATTGAGTGAAGAAGATAGTTAAAGGGAAATAACATTCAAAAGAAGTATTAAATGAGCGTGTAGATAATATGCTATCTAGAAATGCCAAACACCGTTTTTCCATCTTTAAAAACTTTTAATATATGGAAATTTTGTGGCTAACTTTACTCTTTTTTGCCTGCAATGATAAGTTCAGCTAGAAATAATCTGCCTCATTATGCAAAACAAGCACCATTGAGATGCATGTGAAACTGCCTGCCATAACTTCATGGTACAATTATTCTCATCTAAGTGCCTTTTTTTCCTTCTCTATGTGTCTTATCATTCACTGAGCAATGTCAAAAAACAAAGTCCAGTCTTACAGTCATGAAGTATTATCTGTTATGGTTGCAGTTCATGAAGAGATGAACAACTCATTAAAAAAAATAATCATAAGATGCTTGGAGTCATTTATAAGACTGTTACTTCCTGTATAGTTCTGTTAAATATTTGTTCTGTTCGGAACTTGTCCTGAACTTCTGTAAGACCTTGTCATTAGGTAACATAATGATGTTCGGATGTTTTTGGAGTCAATAGGCTGTGATGGTGGGAGCTTCCGATTTCTGAAGATCTGGTTTTTCTGTTGGTTTCCGTGCTCGGCTTCAGTGAGCTCCCTGGATGAGCCCTGTCTCTGTCAGACACTAATTACCTGCCATGTTCAAGTGGTGAATTTGGGGTCTTAATACCCATTAATGACAGAAAGCATGAGCAGTAGAGGCAGCTTGCTGCTGCGGGACTCCATGATGTAGGGCAGAATGCTTATTTCTGAGACTGAATGAAGTCCCATCTTAAAGACAAGTGATATGCAATGACAAGTTTTGGATTTTAACAGGCAAAATAGTCTAGATAAGACGGGCACTTCTGAATGTACCTGTTTCAGTACTGCACACATATATCAGTTGACAATAACTGTCATAACTATGCTAGAAATTAATTAAATAAAAGGAAATCAAGAGGTATAAAAATACTGTTTCATTTTGTGCCTAAGAATAAGCCATATTCCGTATTACCTAATATAGTAAAATTTAACTTACATGTACCCTCTTTAGCTCCACTTTAGAGTTAAAATATATTTGACTATTTTTTTTCTTTTAACTTCTGAAGGAAGTAATTTGTTACGCTATTTCATTGGTTGTAGAACTTTGGTAATTTATTCTTCATCATACCAGGGATATGAATGTATTTGTAGTTCAGCTGTTCGGTTACATATTAGGAGTGCCATATAGCTTTGTGAATGCAACTTTGGACTGCGAAGTTAACTGGACAGTAGCCTTAAGTGAATAATGTCATGTCTAGAATGTTTATGCTGTCTCTGTTGAATCTAGCTGCTTTCTGCTGCATGAGAAGTGAGTCTTCTGCCCAGTCCCAGGTTTCTTTAGGTTATCCCATAAAACTTTAAATGGGTTTGTAATATCCCTGAGTGAGAGCAGACATCAGGCACAGTGGCCCAGGCATTCTTTTGCTTTCTCTTGGAAACATCTAAATAATGTTGTATTTAGGCTTTATACATCTACTCAGAATTACCTTTGTGGAAGCAAAATAGTAAACTTGAGTTTGATTACAGAGAACCTTGCAATTTCTTTATGTGATGCATCTTGAATGAAAGGTATCACAGGAATTGTGTGCTTATTTCTACCTCATTGGGAAGGGAAGCTTATGTGGCTCTATCAAGTGGATATCTAATGTTGAGTAACTGGGTTAATTGCCTCATAAGTTCTTCAGACTCTTTGTACTGATATCGTTAGTGAAATGATAATGTCCTCTGTCAGATCTTGGTGTTGGCAGTGCATGGTCGAATTCATTAGGGGACACTTGAAGTTCCCAGGTTTCGTAGGGGAGCTGTTATTTGAAATCAAAAGCACTTTTTTTTCTTTCTCTGTGCTCTTAATGCTGGTCCTTAGGGTTCATATTTCTCTGTTGTTACTTGGCCCCAAAGAGATTAACCCGTGTTAGTACAGAGTGGTCTCAAAGGTCCAGGGTCTTCTAGGAGGAAGAAAGGAGCTTCTGCTGCACAGTCGTTGCACACATAGAGGATATTGGTGCCTCCTTTCCTTCAAAGAGAATCAAGTTACTGTTTTTATGAAAGGTTGTACTGGACCTTGGGAATCTTTGAATGCTGAAGTACCATAAATCTTGTAGTTTGCCATAGAGATGGAGATACCACAAAGAAGGCAAGATGCTTGGGAGTGGGTGGGCTGTATTTGATAGGTACTTGCTATGTTGTACTCTCATCTGAGAGAGCAAAAGTCATCTTCACCTTGTTTAGGAGCATGTGGAAACAGCTCGGAAAGCACAGCCCTCAACTTTGTGACTGTTGGGTGTAAAATGAGTGAAATGACGTTTATATAATAAACACTTTATTAATGGTTCATGCACTGATGTAATGAAAATATTTTCAACTTAATTCTTTTTGATTACACACTGTGCTTAATAGGCTAGTGCGTAGTTTAAAAACAGGCAAAAATAAGAAGGTAGTGTGATGGAGTATTTCTAAAATGACGTGTGCTCACTCATTCCTGCCAGTGAGCTCACAAAATGTATTGATTGTAAACTGTAACGTTTTCTTCCTTGCCTAATACTTGAGAGGAACAAAGCAAACTACCAAATGGGAGAGAGAGCCCAGGAGGACCTTCTGGTATTTGATATCCTCCCCAGCTTACGAGACAAGGTCGCATCTGGTTAGTTATCGTAACAATAGTCGCAGTACTCTCTGCAAAGTTTGCTTGTTTTTATACTGTGCTTAGCAATGAGTGGGTCTCTTTCTTCTTTGATTCTATATTTATTTGTTTTTATTTCTTTTTCCCCTTCAAGTGAAGTCCTGGGAGTAATTCCTAAATTGGCTTCCCTCAGCGAGGTCCTTGGCTTTTCTTTGATCCATTAGCACACAAAATGGTACAGGTACAGTCCTCATGGTCATCGGGCCTTCAAGAATGATAAAATTTTTGTTTTCCTTCTCAACTTGGGAGTGCCATTTCTTTCTGTTAGTAGTAGTCTCGGTTACAGTTGATATGATACTCTCCAACTAATTTGCCCTGTAGTTTGCCTGTACTAGAGATTGGCAGAGGAAAAAGCAGAGCTAAAATTAACACCACATTGGTAGGCTGTTAGTTTTGTGAAGGGTCCTATTCTGTCTGCAAGAGGAGAACAGTGTTTTTCACAAAAATAAGTGAAAAAACTATGAAAATGTGCAGGATCTCTGTATTAAAGAGCAGTATCATTACCTTGATGTGAACGTCTTACAATATGCACAGTAATATAAATTTCTGCAATAGCTTGCTTTAACTGAAGGGTTTAACAGGACTGAACCTCTGATTTGAAAAATAGCTTTTAAATCTTTATTTTCCCTTCTCCTTCAGTCACTGGTTCAACAGCACACGCCTCGGAATTTTTTTTTTGTCTCTTAAATTCCTGCAGTGTCACCGTGGTTAAGCATCAAGTCACAGGAAGGGCAGCAGGTCAGATTGAATGCTTGGATAATTGTTGTGGGATTTCAATATATCAGGGGAATAAACTGTAGAGTTGGAGGTCTCCTGCTTGCATGGAATTCAGAGTGTCCTGAAGGAGGAAAGCTGCATGGGCGGAGGGGAAGAATGAGGGCTGGCTGAGCGCAGGAGTGGAGAGACAGTGCCTCCAGCAGAGGAGCCCTGCCTGGACAGAGGTGAGGCAAAACTGACGGTTGAAGGGGAGAGCTCTGACTGACGGTGTTAGGATCACTCCTAAATACAGTTCCCACCTGATTTTTTTCTGTACTACAAAGACTCAAGCTTTGTAGAAGAATCTGGTTTTGGTCAGGGTATGAGATTGCCAAAATTCCATCAAAAGTATCCTAGTCTCAGATCTTAAAGTCTCACCAACAATCTACTTTTCAAGATCAAATTTAGTTCTCCATAAATGAGGTTGTGTGCTTTCTAGTAACTTGCCTCTGTCTCAGCATCACTCCAAGGACTGGCTATGCCACCAGTTCCTTTTCAGATTAACCTAAAAGGATGTAACTTCCCAGATGAAGGGGAAGTTCAGAATCTCCTGGTTCACACAGAAGTGGATAAAGCAGCTGTACTTGTCTCTAACTTTGTCAATTTTTCATAGCCTGGAAACAGAAAGAGGCCTTGGTGGGAGCAGAACAGGAGTTAATATCCAAGCATTGAAGTACTATGGAATCATTAGAGGACACAGACGTTAAAAGACAGACCATTCTTTCTATAGGACTTTTGTCTCTGAAATGTGGATGCTTCCAACAAAACTCCTGTCTTACTCCATCTCCGAAAATCAGTATTTCTGGAATAGTAAATACTTCCAAAAGTGGAAAAAAAGCAGGACAGAATCTGATGGCAAATACTTGGAAATAAAGCTTCCAAATCTGGGTTATCCACTCACTTATAAATGGATGTTATGGGGGAAAGATGTATCAGGAAGCCTTTATTTACCAAGACTTCTACCAAGTAATTGCAACATCAAGATACACAAAACCTGAAATTATTATCGCAATGTTAAGTTTAAGATACTATGTGTACATACCATATTTCATTCTGTGTATATATACACCTCCTATCAATGTGTACTTTTTAGAATAAAAAAGTTTGGGTTTAAAAAATTGGTGATAGAATCTGAGGCAGGAATATTCATCCAAGGGTGACTGATTTTTCTTCTACTTACTCTGTAATCAGTAGAAGAGAAAAACTCCTTGAGGAAACTTAATATCTGAAGTTAGGTTCCTCCTCTATATTGTTCTTCAGTGGAGTGGTTTTTCCTCCAGTGTTCCATGAGGAGCCATAAGGAGACTGGCCTTTCTGTGCAACAGGCAGCCATTGTGTATATTCTCCTGTGTCAATTTTTACTATTTCAAGAAATGGTCATTTCAGGTATGACACTGTAGTATTTTATTTTTAATCATAAGCTATGTGATATAGAAAATTAAAAAAATAATGTTTACTTGAAAAAACGTAGCAGAAAATAATTTATTCAGCCATATATAACTACTCCAAGCCTTGACTGGCATGTGATTTATAAACATCCCCTTGTGGCAATGTATTAAGAGCACTTGATACAGCACTGGGTTTTTGCTAAGGAGCTGAATAGTGCATTACACATTGTACATGGAAGTGTCCAACCTCTGTTATTACTGGTCTGTGGTTAACCTGATCTACAGTTACACAAAACAGAGAATGACCTCATAAGTTGCCAAAGCTGGCTTAGAAAAAGTATTGTCAATTTTTTTTAAATGTTTCTTTTTCAAGTATTTTTTACAAATTCAGTGTGATTTTGGTGGTACTTTTTTAATTATTTTTTTTCATCAGTGATGCTAAATAGAGAGAGTTATGCATACCAAACTTAAAAAGCTGATTTAGTTTTTTAGTTTAGAAAAATCTGTAGTTTACTTGATCTACTATAGCTGTCTCAATTGTCTAAGTAATATGTTCCTAATATGTGTGTCTAATACTTGTCTGACATCTTAGTTAAAAAAAGACTGAAAAACTGACTCTAGGTTAAAATGACGTGATTCCTTTTGCCAAACAAGAGAAACAATCACGTCATTTGATTGACTGCCACGTATTAGCCATGCTTGGAGCTGGAACTGTGTACCATTCAATAAGCAGTGGATCAAGAAAGTACAACTTCTCTAAAGGTGTGACTAATCTAAATAAGCTTTTAAGGATAAGATCTGTGTTTCAAACACCACATGGATTTCTGAGGTTGCTATTTACAGAAACTGTTAACAGTCTTTTTGACATTGTTTGCCTGTTCCAAGTGTCTGTGATTTCAACGTAGCCCAATAACAGAGTAGGAGAGGGACAGTCATCTTAGCAGCAAGAAGGTTACTCTATTAGGACCACACAGTGAACAACTCAGAGTACTAAAGCAATCAGATTTCCGTAGAAATGGTTGTGGGAGGATTAAATTCCTGCTTTGAGGGGGGGCTGTATGACAATTTGTAACCCTTAACAAGGCAATTGTATTGTAAATTAATTGCTGTGATAGGGATCGGCAATGAAAGGAAATGAATAAATGCATATGTAAGGCATTCTTGTCTCTAATAATTTTGAGTTTCCAAAAGCTAGGTGCAGTGTGGTGGAAATCAACAGGGGTCTTTTCACAGCAGAGCGTTCTGCATCTTGTAATACCGGATGTTGAAATGCGTCCGTTGGGATTCTCTCTGGTACTTTGCTGGCATGATCTCCCTCCCCAGAGCCAAAGCCCATTACTTACTTGCCTAGCTCCTAATTTTGCTGAGAGGTGAATTGCCACATCAGGGCTCCTGTCAGTAAAAGCTTTCAGCCCAGCTTGCAGCATGTTCTGTGGATGTGGCTCAGCAAATCTATTCAGAGACACAGACCCTGTGTAGATAAGCGCGTGACATCTTTTAATTAGCCTTGTGATACCCACTGTCCATTCCTAGTTGCATGTGTAACTGTGGGAGTGAATAATGTGCTTCAGCCCAGCAAAGCCACTTACTTCCCAGATGACTCCTCTCAGTGCTCTGTGCTTCCTACGAATATGTTCTTCCACAGTGTTTGAAGCAGGATTCTTTTTTCCCCAAGATATTTCCTTTGCTTTGCAGCAGCGTTGGGTGAGACCAGTAGTAGTTGTGTTTCGGTCACTGTAAGGCTGTCAAGAGGGCAATGTATGAAGTGAGGTTTCCTGGTGTGGCGTGGAGGCTGCCTGAACGTGATAGAATTGAATGAAGGGAAGAGCCATCTATAGCTCCACGTGGAGTTAGTTCGACTGGCAATGACTATCAACAGGACTCACAGCGATTACTGCTATTAGTAGTAACTGCTTCGATAATATGAATGTCTCTTTTAATAGAACTGTGAGGTATTTAATGTATCGTTGCTGTATAGAGAAATGAATCTAAAGGGCAGAGGAAAAACTTACTTTAGTACATGAGAAAGAAAGAAAGGATGGATCCACACTTCTGTACCAGTGACTCCAGCAAGCCTTTGTGATTTCTCTATGTGCCAAAAGCCATGTGCGTGCTCTGTAGGCTCTCAAAACTTCAGCTGCTGCTTCCAGAGGCATGCACTGCAATTCTGCTTGGTTGTGGGCAAGTCGTTTAATGATTTTGCACCTCTGTTAATTTTTATTTACCTTACTTAGTGATCCTTGGGGTAGAGATTATCTTTTAAGTGCATGCACTTTGCCGTATAGAAAGTGTTAAATCTCAGTTAGATTGATAGATATTGCCTGAAAATCTATATATTTTGGGGAAATGTCCACTTCGAGAATAACGTTGCTTTGTAGTCTGTTCCAGTCGAACTGATGGAGGGTGTTGAATGCGGTAAATTCAGTGAAAACACTCCTCCCCATCCTCTGTGCCTGACTTTTATTTTCAAATGTAGTACATTTTGGTCGCTGCATCATCGAGCATGCCAAGTGTTGCCTTTGCTGTCTTGGACTTTGTTACATTAGGATGTCAAAGAGAGCCTCAACTTTTCCTGAAACTTTGCCCTACTGAGAGATGTGGTGATTCTGTGGTCTTTCGAATTGTAATGTTAGGTTTAGGAGGAAAGAAAATGTGTTTGTGTTTCAATGGGTCTATTCTATATGTTTATTATTACAGCCTTTTGGGAAGTTTTTGTGCTCAACTGACAATGTAACTTATCAATTATTGTTATGGAAGAGTCACAAGAGCTGTATTCATTCACATTTGGCTTTGGTACATGTTAGCTTTGCCCAGACCTCCAGATCTGCCCAAGTCCAAATGTGGAATGTGATGCATATGGTAAAGACTGGACTGGTAAGAAGAAAAAAGCTATTCATGCAGAAAACATAAAATTTTGCCTGTAGTTAGTATAACAGAATATTGTAATGTGGTTTGTTATGCTTTATTTCTGATGTGTTGGAAATTTTTAGTTTCTTCTGATTTTTCTACAGTAAGTCAATTTAGTTGGTTATTCTGCCCGTCCCTAAAAGGCACGTGGTGAAATCATGCTACCTTTTCTGGTGAGTGGCACAATGGCATGGCTGGTATTTGTATTCTGCTGCATGTGTATTTCCAGCCCAAACGACTAGGGACCACTTCGGGTGGTCACTGCTGGGAATGGTCTTCAGAGAGGCGTTCCCAGGACTGGATTTACACTAAATAAACAGAGGCCATGAGGGGAAAACTGTGATTCATTAGGAACCCTGGTTTAAGTTAAAGTGATAAAAATAGCTGCAGGACATCTCAAATTGTTTTAAAAACTGGAAAAGCTAAGGAATCCAATCTGGAGTATTTTGTAAATTGTCCGCTTTTCTTTTTAGAGTTCTCTGCCTTACTCTCCACTGTTCAGTATAATTAGGTATATAATCCAAAGAGATAGCCGAAAAGATTCAGCTGTCAAAGATTTGGATTCTGTAAACACAGGCTTTTTTAGGCAGTGCTGTCAGTACTACTATGTTTGTCTTCTCTGTTCTGCCAAAACATGTTCCTGGAAGTTTTCATTTTCTATTCTGGTTTTAGGCAAGATGCAAGAAATGGAAGTAAAATACCAGAAAACCCTTCTATATATTGCAGATAAATTTACTACATCATTCATTACAATTGCTTTAGTTATTCATGGAAATGTTCCATAATAGACTAGTGAACATGTGTGTTGTATGTTTTACGTAAAGGAGACATAATTATTTTACTCCTACCCATATGCTCTTACCAGAATGTTACGAACATGATTTTTTCAGTCTTGCACATTGGCAGAGTTACAGTGACTCCACTTTCTGCAAATACTCTGTATTAAAAGGATATGCTTTATGTTTAACTTTGCAGATCCAGAACGCTAATGATGTGCTAATAGCACCACTGGAGAAGTTTCGTAAAGAGCAAATAGGAGCAGCAAAAGTAAGTGGCTGTGGAAACAGTTCTTTTTCATTTCATGTTTATTTGAGTTTATCAGTGTGTTTTGAAGGCTGGACTGAAAGCAACTATTTTGTATTCAAACATACTTGATGCCATCCTCGTTAATGTGCTGGTAAATTATACTGAATTTGCTTCAGAAAAAGAGGTGATTTAGAAATGGAGTTAAAAGACTATTATATGCATAGGGTACAGCTTCTGCTACTGTTGCACATTCTTACCAGCTGGAGTTGTGTTCATCTTCTCCTGTCTGCATTTACGTTACGTTGGATCTTGGGTTAACCCAGAACCGCACAGAGGGTTCGAACAGCTGCTGTGGGTGCAGTGGCATCAAGTGGCTATTGTATAGAGACCAAAAGCAGTCGGTGTGCTTTAGACATACTCTTTTTCTGTCTCTGCTTTCCCTCTCCACTTTACACAGCTGATGCTGATGCAGTGCGGTGATTCATACTCATTTTGCCAGGGTGTTCATCTTCACATTGCCCAGAGGTTTTCCCATGGTGGAAGTGCTCCAGTTGGTGATTTGTCAGTTCTTTGGTGTTAAGTTTTACATCTGTGTTAGAGAAACAGTGCAGGTTGCCTGTACCAGGGTTTGGTAGTCAGCCCAGGAAATCAGATATATTGGGGAAAAAGGTGTTGGAACAAACTGTTAATCTAGAAGAGCTATTTTCAGTCTGATCCTGGAGTCTTAAGTGGTTATCAGTGGCTGCTTTGATCACCATCTCAGAGAGATGCATAAAGGCTGCGGTAGTCAATTAGAGCTATGGTTAGTAACAGTTCCTTCTGTCTACATAAATACGCTAGTTCTGAAGCGTTTTGCATCTTGCATTAGCACTCATAAAACTTTCTGGGAAATTTTCCATTTGTAAGGTTAAATGGGTACAAAAAAAAAAATACCTCTCCGATGTTGTAGCTGAGGTTGCGCTTGTGCCGTACTCAACCAACCTCAGCAGAAGAACAGAGCTATTGGAAAGAGAGCCCAAAGGTTTATGCTTTTTGTACTGCCATTGTGAATGTGCAGCAAACAGATGAGACTGCTTCCGCACAGGAACTAAGGAAATGTTTGAGAAAAATTTTTACTGTGAACTCGAGGTCAGATTTCTCTGAAATGGATGTTCTTTACCCTCTCACTTGATATGTTTTTGTGTACAACTGCATTCTTCTCTTGTCCCACCCCTCTGCTGCTGTGAGATGCAGGGCTGGGTGTTTATTTACTGTGTTGCACATATCAGAATTTAATCCCAGCAAAAATTATCTTTAGTTTTCAGTAGGTTTTAGTTGTGTTGTTCAGTTCTTTCTGTTACAGTTTCGTTTCATATTCCTATAGCTTAAGAGATATTCTCCTCTGCAGAGGGCCCTGGTTAAAAGCCTAACTTGCCATACTATTCACTGTCCTGGTATATCAGAGAGACGATCCGCAGGCAGTTCACAGGGCTCTCTGCAGGATCATATGAGACATTCATGTCTCCTTTGAATATATCACTCATTAGATGTCAACACATATTTAATGATCTAAGTGAAGATGACTCCTTTGTTTTTTGAATCAGCAAGTATTAAACATTAAAGGCAGGGCACTACAGGACAGGTTGAGTCCTCTCTGTTCGGTATATCGGAACAGCTGGTTTCTTTTCCATATCTCTTCCAGATAAAGCATGGGCATTTGTGCATCGTATATAATTTGTGGCAATGGTGATCGTTTTGACTTGTCTGCAGTCACACAACAGTGTACCCAATGAGTTCAGGAGAGAGCCTGGCTCAGCTAACTCTTATTCCAGTGTCCAGTGCACGTTATTATGCAGCGCTATGTGTGTTTTGGGCTTGACACGTTGATACCAAATAGAGAGCTCTCCCAGCTCATTGTTCTATAAAATGTCAAATAAACTCATCTTTTCTTGCACTGCTCATAGAGTTCAACTGTCAGGCTCAAAAATGAGAGATTCGGACCGCCTGCATGGCCCAGATTGCAATACAAACGTGTGCCTCTCAATTGATTTTTATCAGCAGAAGCAATTACAGTTGGCCTTTAACTAAATGGAATCAATGCAAAGAAGTGAGGGATTAATGACTTTTACTACTGTTTTTCTAGTAATTGCAAAATAGAAGTGTGTGATCTAGGAATAATGAGGCCAGTATGAAATAGAATAGAAATTTGGTCTTTCTGAAACTCATTGTTAGTAAAGTGGAGAAACATGGTCAGATCACTTACCTCCACTTCTCTTCACTGGGCTCAACCGTTGAACGTTTACAAACTCTCACAGATATGGGATGAGTTGAGCTTGCTAGTTATTTATCTGCAATTAATGAAGGTTAGAAAAGAGATTTGGCTCTTGGAACTCCTCTGAGGTCATCTGAACTGACAGCCAAACTGAAAACATAGATGCTTTCTTGTTGCTTGGATTTCAGCAGCAAGTTTCACGGGACACTGAGAATATCACTTTCTATTTGAGGTCTTCTCTAAACACGTCAGCTGTATGGACCATGTATCAACTGTTACTTTTTGCTCTGAAATACCTGGTTTGAGCTGGTTTTGCCCATAGTATTAATTTACAACAGTGTGTAGAATTGTATTCGTGTCAAACTCAAACTTGCTCCTGTTTCTCGATCATCCCTCTCCCACCAAAAAACGCCAAAACATTTCTGTGTATGTTTTCCTCTCCAAAGACAAACTGAGATGATGCTGACTTCACAGGATAGCTGGTAGTTATTCCATATTATATGTTTCTAGAGCTGTGAATTTACAATTAATTGCCATCATAACATCGTATGGACCGACATTTTTAGAGATTATGTATAGAAGCACAAGGTTAATTGTTACTCCTTTTGCATTGGGAATTTTGGCAGTGACTAAAGACGCAAGCAGCTGGTCTTTGTGATCAGCCTTATGTTGTGCGAGCATATTTTGTAAGCAGTGGTGAGTGTTGGATTCTCTCTCTTCTAATTGAACATTGAAATTATTTATTTTAGTGCCCAGTTAAACAGTGTTTCCAAATTTTTGGAGGGAAAAAAATATAAATTAGATAGTTGTGTTACCAATATACACAATAGGAAATTATATTAAGCACGACTGTCAAATTTTAGTGAGGGGAAGATTATGAGAAAGCGTGCTTAAAAGTGCTTACTGGGCTTTTTTCTTTCTTTTTGAAAACACCAGATAAAATTCATCTGGAGATAAAAGCAAACATTCCCACCCCCACCTCCCCCCCACCGCTCCACCACACAGATGCAGGAAAAAAAAAGGAGAAAATGTCATAAATTAATGACAGTTTTCGCTATGACAATCACCATTTTATTTTAATAAAAGGTAACTTCACTAGATTTTTACTAATACAATTAACTACGTAGGACTATCTTATTGCTGTGTTTAATATAGAGAATGAGAATACATTATTCTTCAAAATTATATCAAGTTTAGGCAAAAAATATGATCACAGAAATCAAAAGGAATATGACGGATAAAATATATCCTGTTCATGTTACAAAGCTGTATTTCAAATACAAGGACAGCATAAACCCAGAGTGCAGAGTTCAAGTGTTTTTGGAACGTTGCAAAAACAACATAGAAGACCAATTGTTCACACGCACTTCAAAAACCTGAAGGTACCCAACAAATTTGAGAAGCATTCCCCGTAAAACATTGAGTGTTTGTAATCAAACGAACAATACACAAATCCACGTCACTTGCTCCTCTCAATTTATACTACTCGCTCTTCTGTTTTTATTGCACATATTTCAGTTCTTCCTTTTCTGTACACACTCCGTTTAAATAAAGCTGAGCTCTCTCCAGAGACTACACAAACCCAGCTTTGCACTGGATAGCCTGTTGATTTACTCCATCTGAGTTTAAAAAAATGACCCCTGCAATTATTGTAGAAACGCGAGCAAAAGCCGGGTGAGGTAACTGGGAAAGGATTTCAGGCACGAAGCGTTTTGCCTTATTTGGTAAATGCGGTTTGCAAGTCCCCAGCTGGTAACTTTGGTGAGATCATTGTGTGATGTGTTAAGTACAATAAGGCCAAACTTTCATGTTTCTTTTTGTCCATTGAGTACAGTATTTTGCAATATTTGTTCCAATGTTCGTTGACCTTTAGTACAACTTTAAATCAGATCAAAGACGACAGAAGCAATTTTGGCTTTAAAACTCAAAAGGATAGGGTTTTTTTCCTCCTTACAATTCCATCTGTTTTTTTCATAAAATTATTTATTTTTGCAAGGAGGATTATTTTTTATTATTATTTACTTTTATTCATTCATTCATTCGAAGCTGTGAATTCCTTTCTACTTGGGAAACAAATCCATGTTCACTGCTGGGATTAATTTTCCTGCATGTATGTTCACATCTGTACTCACATGATGTAGGCGTGCAGGACCTGGCACACTCTCTCTGTGTTTTATTTGGATTGTCTGGAAGTTGAGGAGCATAAAACAAACAAAAAAACCACCCCATTTTTTAAAGTCTGTCCAAAAGTTGCCAAAGCGGAGTTTTAGATAGGTATCTGAGATCACTTAGAAATGCCAGAATGCCCATTTTGTGAACTGGTTTCCTTGGTATCTAATCAAATTATAGCACTACTTGTCAGCCCAAATGTTCCTTTAACTGAGAAAGATGAATGACCTTGCTGTAGTAGGTATGGTGGAAGGTATTTCATTATAAGCGGCATCTGTTGCTCAAGGTTTGGTACTTCTGTCCACTAGTTTTGGGATATTTTAATGTCAGTCTGAACCATGGAGGGGAGGAGGCCAGGGGAAGGAAGCAGAAATAGAGGCCGGGCTAGAATAATTGATGGCCAAATGTTTTGAGTTAAAATGCAACACAATTTCCCAAAAATGGTTACTACCAGAGTTACCTGATATCTTTTTTGATAACTTATTCTGTAGGCAAAGAAATGCAGCAGATCAAATCTATTTCTATTTCAGCAAGGCCGGTAAAGCACTCTGCATGAGACATTATAGTTAAGTTTAGATGGGGGTTAGTATAAGAAACCCAATCTGTGTAAGGAACTGGTTAATGAGGAAAGGGCAATGAGGTTTTTTTATGGAAGAGATTGTCTGGTTAGAGAGACTTTACTAATTAGAAGATCCCAAGGGGCAACTTGAGATCTGCCTGTTGCTTTGTTTTCAGTAATAACCAGGTAAAAAAAATATCTGGTGGTGCTGTCACAGCTTGGGGATATTGCCAAGATAGAGGAGGAGAACCAGAGGACTGGGCAGAAAGCGCAAGCTGCAGTGGCTGAGCAGGAGGAACCGAGGCTACTCAATGGTCATGACACAGCTGCAAACCAAATATTTGCTTTACTGATAAAAAGCCCCAGTGGCAATCTCTTTAAGATATTAGTGGCTTTTAGGGATCTACCTCTGATAGATGGAGAAGTACAGATTCTCTTTATGTTTTTTTTACTTATATAAATTCTCAGGTTTTGGATTAAGCTTGTGAACTGTGAAGAGGTTGTGAACTGCATTTATAAATACTTTTAATTCCAAGGTGCTGGCCCCAGATCATTTTTATCTAGAAATAAATCAGAATATGTTGCCTAATCTGGTATCTTAGTTAAACTAGTATTGACAGATGCAAGAACTGAGAAACTGGGAAGCTAAACTAAAAAAAAAAAAAGATTTTATAATCATAAATCTTGTTTGTGACAGTTGTAAGAAAAGTTGAAAATTTGAAAACTTCTTCAGATTAAATATTGTTAAAATAATTGTTAGTTCGTCTTGATTTTTCATTCTTTCCCTCTGGATTTTTGTGTCTGTATATAGAGTCCTCTCTGAATTGTCCCAGATCCTAAAATTTGGAGTAGCTGGATTGTTGCTTTATGAGCTGCAGCTGTCTACTTTTCCCTTTGTCATCTGCATTTAAGTAAAATGTATAGTATAAAAATAATTTCCAAAGTAGACCAAATTTATCTTCACTTTAAAATAGAGATATTGAAATAAATTTATGGAAATAGGAAGCTGTGAAAGATCTGCATCAATTTGGTAGTTCCTATTAAAATAATTTATTTTAAGAGTAGAAAGTAATTGTAGTGGCATGACTAAACACTGCTTCTTGGACACTTCTGTACATGAAAATATTTGGGAAGTTTCAAAAATAGTGGTGAAGAGCCCAGTGTGCACACATTTCGTCTTTTCAGGCAGCTTGATTTTCTTCTGTGGAAAGCCAAACCATTAAGCTGGGAGGTATCCCTGACTGAGCACCTGGACCTCGAGGCTTTTTCGAAGTGACTAATCTGCTTGGGACGCTGCTTGTCATTCTGCAAATGCAGCAAAATTATTTTCTCATGACAGTTTACTTCAGTTCAGTAACTGTTCTGTTCAGACTTCAGAAACTTTTAGGAAGTTGACAGGAAAAAAAAAAGAGAACAATCCTAAAAGCTTGTTTCACTTCTGGTTTATTCCTTTAAAAAACAAGAGCAAAACCTCAAATCTCATAACTAAAAGCTTATGGAAACAGTGATTAAAAACTGTTGGTTCAGTCCATTAACTGCAGGTGTTTGTTAGTCGACCGGTTAATGTTGTGTGCAAAGTCTGTTTTAATAAATTATGCTAAATTCTTTCTGTTAAGAATTAATATGATTAACTGGCTGACTGACTAAAACCAGTTTCTGAAGCTGTGTTTTTTCTGCATTTTAATAGAATTCTAATTTGCATCCAAAAGAAAACAGATATAAATTAAGGGTAAATAAATTAGTCTTCTCTAGTAAAGAGGAAATGTAATTTACTGTGTTCTGCCATAATATTTAAGAATTAAGGCTAAGAATAAATGCGTTAATCAGTGGAATTGCTTAAGGTAGCGTGCAGTGTATTTTTGTTGGCAAAAAAACCCATTCTTTTTAAAAAATATATGGTTAGTAAAAGAAAAAATAAAAACTTAGGTAAAAAGTATCGGACTTTCTATTGGAAAATAATAAAAGAACATAAAAATGCAGGAAAACATGCACATTTTCTAATTAAATTACAGCTTTTTTCTTGCTAATTTAGATCAGCCCGCTGTAATCTGTGTCACAGGAAGGATTCAGGAAAGTTGCATCCTGACCCCGCGCAACTGCTCGAATCCTGCTGCACTCCTGAGCCGTGATTAAAAGCATGAGCAAGGACATTCGCCTCCAAACTTAACTTCCAGTTCCCAGTGGAACTGAACCCCTTATTGAGTGCTTTGTGGCACAGAGGTTTTGGCAAATATTCTCAATTATTTATTAAAAAAAATTAAAAACTTTCCTCATTAGGCTACAGTAGCTCTGCTCGTCTATTATCTTGGCCACAATGTGGAGAGGATTGCGTTCTGCACCTGAAAAAGAGATCTCAAGGTTGTTGATAAGACTCTTCAAGAATCCGGAGGAGGATTTAAGAGAAATACAGGAAGTGGCCGATTGCCAGCTTGGAGGAAGCAGAGTTTAGAACTTGATGCCCTGCACAAGGTCTTGGCCTTCATTCAGCTAGTCCAAGGCACGTGCTCTCTTGCACCCACCTCTCAAAATAAGTCTCCATTCTGAATTTTGGCATTCCCTTATGAAACCAAATTCATCATGTTTTCAGACAGGCAGCAGCATTCTCTTATCCCGCAGGGATTACTTCGGAGTTGTGGTCATGGATGTTGCATAGTACCACAGCTGTACCAAACACTTAACGCTTAACTTGTGAGGGTTTTTACATGGGTATAAATTAATCTGTTAATTTTATTCTGTTATGTGTTGGGGTTTTCTTCCTCAGTCCTGGGGAAAATGAAGGTCTCTTTCTCCATTGCTTCCCTTTCTTCTGTCCTGTATTTAAGACAACAGCATAAAAATAGATCTATTATGTTTGGGCATTACTCAGCTGAGTGTATGGGTCTTTATTCCACACCTATGGAGGAGTTGCATTTTCCATTCTAAATAGAAAATAATTTGATTGGGGCACTTGGCTGTATTGCCACAGATTTCCCTTCATCCAGTGTCTTGTTCTGTCTATGCAGCAGGTTCTGCAGGGGCCTGGGAATATACAAACTTGCGCTCTCTTACCATTGTAGCAATTTTGCTTCTGGCAAAGCCAGTATAAATTAGCTCAATTCCAAAGTGTAGTTGGTGATAGTAGCTGGAATGTATCACTTCTGTACTGTAACAAGAGATGGGCATCCTTACTTGAAAGTTTAATGTGTCTTGGTGTAGATAGGGGAGCACTAAGAGCTCCATCTTTCTGCCAAATGAACCAGCCTCATTATTTTAGGTTCTTTCAGCCTACAGTAGCCACCACAGAACCGTTTGTTCCTGTGGAGCTTGCCAAGAAGGGGTGGTCTCAGATGGTTGTTTTGATGAGAAGATCACTCCTGTCTAAGAAGTAAACGTGGGAGTACTGGTTGAGCTTAACAACGCCACTGGGGAGGCATGACTCTTCACCCCAAAGTGATGGTTTGTGTTCCTTTATCAGTGTTGTCAGAGGGACTCTGAAAATAGATGCTTTCAAAACAAAACAAAATCACTTCTGACATTAACCCCAGACTGCTTCCTTTTTTTTTTTTTTCCTATCTGTAAACAGCACAGCTTCCAGTTGTGTGTATTAATCTAAAAACTTTCTCATAACACGCTTCAAGTTCTTCCTCAGGTCAGCGTTGCAGTCCCGTTGCGATGACGTGGGAGGTGGCGTGGGACCGTGCTGAACGTGCTGCTGGCACGCTGAAATCAGGGATGCTGGCTCATGAGTTGGCATAGATGGGACAGAGATTCCCAAAGAGTGTTTTTAAAAAGAAATTACTATTTAAGAAAGAGATATTTTTAACTTCTGCTTTTAAAATAAAGCAGTGAGTATGTGACTATCAGAATTGCTTTATTTGAATGACATTATGTTCTTTGCAGCTTTTTTGCATTTGCTTTGCTTTAAGTGCCCAAAGGAAAGAAGATAGTTGCTAACTGTGCAGATGAAGTGGTCTCTTCATACACATTTTAGTTTACTGGTGTACAGGGACGTTACTGAAATACACTTCATTTGTGAGGAAATCTGGCATAGGAAGGGGGGTGTGGAGGACCCGGAATGGCAGTGAACCTCCATGCGGAGGAGAGAAAGCCAGAGGTGATGGGAGGGACACAGGTGATGGGAGCAGGAACATCCGGTGTGGAATGACAACAAGGCGGCTGCTCGGGGAATGGGTGTTGGGACACGGAGGGAGATGCAGGAACAGACGAAGAGGACCAGTGACGGCAGGAAAGGGGCAGTGGTGGAGACCAACGGAAGTTGTTGACTAGTGCAATAGAGTTTTAAAAGCTGGATGTTCTTTTCATAATTGAGAAGATCACCACTCTGGCTGTTACGATGAAAGCAAGCCTTACTGCCAGGTGCAAAGATCATGCGACAAAGCTGTCGTGCCTGTAGTAGCCCCGCGCTGTGCTTACACTCCACATAGCGGATACCGTATCTTTAGTATTTCTGTGCTCTGTAGAGCCAAGTCTTATCTTCTCTGTCCTTAGTATGAGAACTAGAGAATCAAGAGAAAGGAACCTTTTTTCACTGTTGTCGCAGCGCTGGATACCAGGTTGGTATGACTGCTGAACTTGAAATGCCAACTTCTGTCTAAATGTGGGTGAAGCTGAGAGATTTGTCCCTGTTTAGTCCAGGTGCTGACGTAGAAGATTAGGGAAAAGTTGGAGCTGCCTGTTCCCCGTGAGGAAGACCAGTCTACTTCAGTATCATCCATTGTACCTGTTGCTTTTCCTCTGTTGGCACAGTCCATGTGTGGCCCTGTTTGCATTGGAAGAGTCAGCCACAACCCACCAGACCTATGCAATGCTGTTATGTTTGTCTTTTCCTGTAAACCTCCTTCTCTTTCTGTTTGCCTCACTTTGCCATCTGAATTGAACTGTGTATGGAAACGAAGCAGAAACAATAAAAGGCATTGTTTGTTTTGTTGGGGTTTTTAGAAATGAACTTTAGGCAGTTCTGTAAGCTTGTACTAAAACTAGATAATGAGGGGGAAAAAAAATACAACTACTTTCTACTCATGTAGAGAAGGTCTCCTCTCCGATCTGATTTTGTAGGCATTGATGTTAACAGGTTTCCAGAGATAGTGTTGCCAGCTCAGTGACTTCAGCTTTTTTAATATTCTAAATCACAACATGTGTTACTGCTGATTAACTTTATTTTTGAAGACTAACGTGCCCCAAATCTGAGTTGACTTCTTTCCTTTTCTCATGTAAGTGATGATTTAGGATTGGGTTGTATCTTCTGTTGTTATTTCCTTTCTACTCAGCATATATAGCTATATTGATTTCTAACAAATATCTGCGTTAATAGTGACATGAGCAATTTATTCTGTATGACAGAGTTAATTCAGGCTTCTTTCTGAATTCCTAATTTTTTACATAATCAGAAGCTTTTGTACAAGAGACCCTCTTGCTGTTCTGATAAAATATTTTCAACTTCAGAAAACTATCCTAAACCTGCTTCAGAGAAGAGTTTAAAAAGTCAGTTTCTGCTGTTCTAGGGATATTCTTCATATTATTTAAGCAGTAACATGCTAATATCCTAAGTAAGATATTCCAGCAAAAATACTTTGTATTTAGTAGACAGTAAAACCAATAAAACTAGGTTACGTGTGTAGACTTACCAGTCCTGCTGTTTGGGCAGTGATTTAACAGATTCCCAGACATCTAGCAGCTACTCCTGGAATCGGCAAATGCCAGATAAACTCGAGACAACTCTGCAGCTGAATAACAGGGAGTATAATGTGTCCTGTTTTGCGACCTGCCAGTATTGGCAGGTTTACATGTCTTTTCACAGCAGTGCTGGGAACTTTTAATATTTTTTTTCCATTTCAAGAGAGAATTTTTTGAAGAGAAACAAGTGACATCCTCCAAACACATTTGTTCATTTAATAGTAACTGCTTCTCTGCTTGAACATAAGATCTCACAGAAAAGGTAAAACTTTTCTGCTGTTTTTTAGTCTCAACTGTTAAGTAACTTCTGTCTGCACACAGCTGTTGGAATTTCATAGGGAAGCATTAGGAAAAGGCTGTGGGATTCTCCTCTTCCAGGAAACACATTGAATAGTACCTGAGTCTAGGATCTGTCAAGGCATTACAGAAGGAAAAGAAAATTTTCTTCAGAAGTTTATGAACCTGAAAGTAAATTATCTCTTGTGGGGTTATTCACTATTTTACACAGATGTGAACTCCATCCTAAACTTAAATTAGTTTGGGGTAGTTTTGGGTTGTTTAAAGTATCTTTTAGTTTTATGCATTTCTTACCTGATTTTAATTGAGATTATTTTTCAAACTGCCAGTTTTTACTATCTGTCTTCATAGCTTTAATGCTGCTAAACACTCTTCTATTACCGGTTTATTGCCGTATTGTACTTCATAGTTGCAATATGTTCTTTTTATTATAATTATTTGTGTCTTATACCATGTTCTTTTCTGGATATTGATGGTTTGCATATGGTTGTTCTTTTTTAGTAAAGAATTGATTTGAAGATTTATAGTTGTTAGGACATTTAATTTTCTTCATGGTGCATTCAGCTTCAATTTGGAAGTGTTTTCACTAGCAGTTATGAGTAACATAAGTCATAATTTATGACTATATTAACCCTACTTTACATTGAGCAGCAATCATTTTTTATACGATATGATGTAACTTTGTTTCACTTCATATTAATTGCTAACAATACATAAAAATAACCCTTAACCTCCTAGCTTTTTCATAGCTTTGGAGAAACTATAGCCTCATGATACGTTAATTTCTGATTGGGAAGAGGAGGAGGAGGGAAGGAGTTTTTACTCCTTTCACTTTTCCATTTGGAAAATTTCTTTTGGCTTTATCTTGAACTGTGTGCCTTCATACAACAAATCAAAATCTCTACTGAAAAGAAAATCCCCCATTCAGATATCTATCAGAATGCAGTCTGTGGTCTCAGATGCCTATGATAATTACAATTTTATTAAAACCAAACAAAACCACAACCCCCTCAGCTTACCAACCACCTCCATGAGAATTCTAAGCAAAACTTCAGACATAATAAGATGGAAAGTGAATTTATTTCTTTTCTCCTCAGAATAGAAGTTCTGAGACTCTGTGTTGTCAAATTTTCCAGGAAATACATAGGATCTGAGCTCAAATCAGTCTTTCCAAGGCTAAGTTTAGTTTATTTTCTAGACTACAGTTCAACTTTTCCTTGTCCCACTACTTAGTAAGAGATGATCACCCAAATTTACAGCTCCAAAAAAAATTCCATTAACTTTGTAGAAAGACATTTTGAATTTTTATTTGGAAGGTAAAGGAAAAGGTGGCTTTGAAATTTATAGTTGAAATCTAAAATTCCAGCAGTGTACCATCTCCAGTGTGTTGTTATATCAGCATTTTTTGCAGTTGTTGTCAAAGAGAAAGAAAGGGAATGTGATTTCATTGATCGCAGCGGAGTTCAGCATTGCTTTCAGTTTCTTCCACTGGCAAATGTGTCTGACGAGTCCATATTCGAGTCATACTACTGCATTTCTGAGCCAGTTTCTACGGTTTCTGCATTTCAGCTTGAGTTCATGAGAAAAATATGTACTAATTTTGGGTGGGGGGAAAAAAAGAAATTGTCACAGCCATGTTTCACAATGTTCACTTGTTTCCTAATTAAGTAAGGGATTCTCATTGAAATTTTTTCTTCAGATACTTTCTTTGCAATGTTTTCTATTTTCATTTCCTTTCTTGATCCTTTTAAAATCACCTCTTACAAAACATGTTTATTTTATGGTTGTGCAAGGATATTGTTATTGAAAATTAATCTGAACTAAACGCGCAGAGTTTCTTTGTTTTAAAGACTAGCATGTTAAACTTTAAATAAGAATTCTGGCACAAACAAAGAATAAAAATATTTTATTTAGGGATAGATGTATGATTTAGCTAAGATATGCCAGTAGATAAGTGTAGCACCAGAAGTCATTGCAAGTAGAAAAAATTGAAAGAAATGAGAAGGATGACAAAGACTCATTTTGAGAAATAAAGAGGAATCACGGAATCTTCAGAGTTGGAAGGGACCTCTAGAGTTGGAAGGCCGTTACAAGGTCTCCCCAGAGCCTTCTCTTCTCCAGGCTGAACAACCCCAACTCTCTCAGCCTGTCTTCATAAGAGAGGTGCTCCAGCCCTCGGATCATCCTCATGGCCCTCTGCTGGACTCGCTCCAACAGGTCCGTGTCCTTCTTGTGCTGAGGGCTCCAGAACTGGACACAGTACTCCAGGTGGTGTCTCATGAATCCCCTCTCTGGATCTGCTGGCTATGGTTCTTTTGAAGCAGCCCAGGATGCGACTTGCCTTCTGGGCTGCAAGCGCACATTGTTGGCTCATGTCCAACTTTTCATCCACGAGTACCCCCAAGTCCTTTTCCACAGGGCTGCTCTCTATCACATCATCCCCCAGCCTGTATTGATAACAAAGGTTGTCCTGAACCAAGTGTAGGACCTTGCAGTTGGCCTTATTGAACTTCATACGATTTGCTTGGGCCCACCTCTGTAGCTCCTCCAGGTCCCTCTGGATGATGTCCCGTCCCTCTGGCCTGTTGACTGCACCACTCAGCTTAGTGTCATCAGCAAACTTGGTCCCACTGTCTATGTCATTGATGATGTTGAACAGCACTGGTCCCAGTATGGATCCCTGAGGGACACCACTTGTCATCCCTCTCCATCTGGACATTGAGCCATTGACCACCACCCTCTGGATGTGACCATCTAGCCAGTTCCTTATCCACTGAACAGTCCACTCATTAAATCCGTATCTCTCCAACTTAGAGAGAAGGATGTTGTGGGGAACCATGTCAAAGGCCTTGCAGAAGTCCAGGTAGATGGTATCCATTGCTCTCCTCTTGTCCACGGCTGCAGTCACTCCATTGTAGAAGTGTGGCTTAGTGACATGATGTGCTTGAGAACAGTATTGTTGACACCATCAGTGTATAATACATCAAGGATTAGTTTTTGTAATTTCTCTTTTTCTGTGGTTCTTTTTTTTTTATTGCACCCTCTTAATTATCTCATGGGGTTTTTTATACGTTCTAGCTGATATTTTGACAGAAATGATTGATAAGTTTCCAGGGCAAAGAGGAGAGATGAGGATTACTTGCAGAAAGGATGGGCAAGGACGAAAGGTAACTGGAGGCTGACGGGAATAAGAGCTGTACTGCAGAGGTCAGGAATAGCATCATCCTAATGGCCACGTACCTTATGCTTTGTGTCATGTCTGGTGCTGGCTGTTCTGGTAACAGTACAGCATGAGCTTTCTTATCCAGCCACATCTCTTTGCTCCCTGGGGTTTGATCCAACGTGGAATTTAGAGGCAAAAGCAATCCTCTGTCTCCTGAGCTTTGTGGAGGTAGTTTCACATGGAAACTTCTTTGTAAACCTCCTGGCATGTGGAAAAGCAGGATTCTCAGTCTCATGGGCACAGATTGTTGGGACCAGGATTCAGGTGATTGATTTGGGCAGCAACTGTGTATAAGAGAGTGTTTTGAAGGTTGCAGAAGAAAAGGCTAAAGCTGGAATAAGATGTCTGTGGCTCCACTTGGGATGCGCCTGTGTGCTGTGAGTCACCGGCTGAGTGTGCGAGGTGAGAGTTATCTTGGCATAAGCTGAAGTGTTTCTTGTCTTCCAGAAAATGAATCACCTGCTTTGGAGTGTATCTTTTTTGTTATTTTTTATGAAGTAAACAGTTTTCAGAGACATTCAAATATGTGGTTTTTACTGGCATAGCAGAAGACATTTCAAATTAAGGGAACTCACCCACCTGTTGGGGCCAGTATTTTTTAAACTTTTCCCAGAAAGATGTCTGAGTGATGAGTACGGTGCCAGAAACACTGTCCTGCTGGCACTGCAGCCTTATTCCCAGAAGTGTCACTGAGTAAAGACACTAATGCAGGCAAAACTGCCAAGTGATCTTCATTCTCAGTCTACTTCTGTTTATTCTCCTTCCTCTGTCCGCTTCTAGCTTTGAAGGGAGAAATTTTGTGTTAAATAAATCTGGAAAAAAAGGAAGAAGTTAATAAGATGTGCTGTCCCTAGACACACTGCGCGTGGGCTAAAGTTGTCCTGTTAGCAAGGGAGCTTCAGATTGTTACTTTTCTCTTTAACTGGTGTAAAAGCTTTGAGGGTAGTGGTTGAACGGGTCAGTGTTGCAGCAGAAAGGTACAGTCTCAGAGGGGGCTGTCAGAAGACCAAGAGAGCCTTCAAGTTCTGCATGTCCTCGTGGATGGTGCCACAGAGACCTTCTGAAGCTTCACATGAGATACAAGATGCCTTGCAACCACAGTTAGTTCACTTGAAATATTTTTTTTCTTGTTCTTCAGGGACTTGTATCTGTTTAGATGCGATCATTTACTTTCTGTGTTTTCCTTTGTACATATAAAAAGAATAGTTAGTGTGATTTGTAATTCAAGGGTTTTGTTGTAGGTGTTAGTGCGAAATATAAGCATCTGGATTTGGTGCATTTGGGAACCGCATTAGATGTATGAATCAATCCGTCTTGGCATTGACGTGCATTTAATGTGCTGTGTGATAGAAGAGGAGCTACTTCAGATGGGCCAGTCCCATTTTCATGCCCTTCTCTGACTCTTACTTCGAGTTCAGGCTCTTCTCCAGCTCTTGTTAGTAAAGATTATGTTAATGTGAGTTTAAGTGCCTGACCAGACTTCAGATTATCCATTACCTGTATATCAGCTTGATTCCGAGACAAATTGTTCACAAGGCAAGAGGAATACCTGCTGCTCATATCATAAATCTATTAGGGAAGACATAGATGCTGGGCTGAGTAATTTCCAGTCTGATACGGGTAATCCTGCAGGAGCTTTGCTTGTGGCTCCATATCTCGTTCCTTAGGTCCAGCCTCTGAGGCAGCAAAGGCAAGCACAACATCAAGCCCAGATGTGCAGCAAAAGTCACCTGCACCCAGGCTTCATTGTCAAAGGCAATTTATATTCTGAAGTAGGTGGTCTGATCAGGAGGATATCCAGCACTGAACTCCAGCAGCTTGCAGTAGTTTGTTGTTACAGCTAGTTGATAAGTTTTCATTCATGGCATTAAATTCTTCCCTCTAGTTTATAGAATCGTAGAAACTTCATGGTTGGAAAGGACCTTTGAGATCATCGAATCCAACCATACACACACACACAAAAAAAACCCCTTACAACCTCTGCCACTAGAGCATGCCCTGAAGTGCCAAATCTACACGTTTCTTAAATACCTCTAGGGATGGTGACTCAACCCCCTCCCTGGGCAGCCTGTTCCAGTCCTGACCACTCTTTCAGTAAAGTAATTCTTCCTAATATATAATATCTAATATATAATATCTAATCTAAACTTCAGACCATTTCCTTCTTAAATTTCAGAATAGCTGATTTGAAAAATATTGAAGTATAAATTCTAAATTAGATTACAGAAAATAAGATGTTTATGAGTTTACTCATAGGAGTAGCTTTCTTTTATCATCTATTAGTCTTACAGTAGAAATGTGAGGATTGTCTGCACATGATAGGAAAACTTAGGAGGAGTGGGAAAGGAGAAAGGCAGGATAACTCTTTTAAATGAGACAAGGTTAAATATTCAGACACATCAAAATCTTATTGGAAACAGACTTTTGGACCAGTTTCCTTTTGCAACCACGTGTATGCTTTTCCGTCATCCTCATAATGTAAAAATGTGGGTGGAAAATAAGCATATTAGTCTTAAATGCAAAGGATAGGCCTGTATCATCATCAAATTTGTTATACTCACCTGCCTCTTCACAGTATTTTTATTCAGCAAAGACAGTGTGACAGGTGGGTGTATCTTGAATCTTGTGGAATACTATTTTGCATTAAAGATACCAGCTACATAAAACCTCATGTATATTTATTATGGGGAACTATGTGGGTTTATTATTTATGGGAAAAATCCTGCTTAATACTGCATTTAATAATTGAATCTTCAGGCCAATTCATTATTAAAACCTAAAAACATTGGAACCAACAAAAATGTCTTTAGAACCAGACATATTTTGGCACCTCTTCTTTCTTTTAAGTTAGCTGTGATATTTAGTCAACTACTTTACTTGCCACTGTTTTGTTTTTCAGGATGGGAAGAAGAAGTTTGACAAGGAAAGTGAAAAATATTACTCCATCCTAGAGAAGCACCTAAATTTGTCAGCAAAGAAGAAAGAATCTCATTTGCAAGATGTAAGCACTTAACACGCTCTTACCCAGTTTCACATTTGCATAGATATCAGGATCTGGTTCCTTCAAAACATGCTGTATTTTGTTAATGTGAAATTGTGTGATTTCTTGTAGTCACGCTTGTTGTGAATATAAATCCTTGAGTGGGATTAATATGGCCCTAATAGTAGTTAAATAGTTTAACAAGGCAATGTTCTATGTGTCCAACTTTGTGTACTTCAAGTACAGCTAAAGTTTATTGGTTGCAACAACAGAATTATATTACTGCAATAAATATGTGACTTTTATAAGGTATATGTGGAATATTTGAAAGTCAAATAATTAATTGGGGTTTTTTGCAATTTCATTTATTACTCTATGAAATTATGCTTCTGTTTCACATAAATTTGAATCTGGGAGTCTGAACTGAGATCACTTTATTGATGCTTTTCTGTACTACTTTTTTCCTCTTTTTCACCTTATTCTGAGATTGCAGCATCATGCCCTGAAATTGCATCCATACCTTCAGCTTTGAAGAGCCTGTATGGCTAATTCTTTTCCATTAAAAAAAAACAAACTGTGAAGACTTCTAGTTTAACAGGAGGATTCCAAAGCTTTTCAATATGTTGGTAGAAATAATTATGATTTGTCTTTGAGGCAAATTACAGTAAAAGCAGCAATTTTATATCAGTGACACTTTGGGATTTGTGCCATAAGTAGTTAAAAATTATTTTGATGGGATTACTCTTGTCACAGTGACTCTTAAACCATGGGGATTGGTTTGCAGATGGAGTTTTCACACAAGATGTGACCATCACTCAGTCACAAATTGTAGGATTTTTTTTCATGTTTACCAATAATACTGTAATTTTAATTAAATGAGGCTTAGCAATTCAAAATTTCTAATGGTGTTTATACTTCTGAATTGCCATTGTTGTCTATATAATAATCAGTCTAGATAAGACGTAAGTTACGTAGGACTGGTTAATTGTTCCACTTTTATGTCAAAGTTGTACATGTACAGCTTTCACTTTTCATAAATATCCCGTGTATTGATGAAGAAGCAGTTCTGTTAGAGACTAAGCACCAGCTGATAAAAAAAATTAATTTCTTATCAAAATGTGGAAAAATGAACTTAAGCACAATTTACTTTAGAATAGAAATAAAATAAAATTAACAAAATAAAATATTTTACTCTTGAGATGTAAGAATAATTACAGTCTAAAAACAGCAACTGAAGTGAAAAGTAACAACTGTGAATCTAATAAACTGTGGTAGAATAACAAAGGATTTGGCTCAAGCATATAAACTAATGGAAAACCAGAATAAATTTTTCCCCTGTGTCCTTAAGTGACATCTTTGGATTTAAAACTCTTGTAACTGAGGCTGAGGTTTTTTTGCTTTTCTGGATGGTCCCCTTGTAAAGCATCTAGGGCATAATTTGACATTTCTGTCTTCCCTGGTTTTACGCAGCTATAGGTGTGCTGAATCAGCAGCATAGACCCACCATATGTAGAAAGTACAATAGCAAATCAGTACCAGAAATGTTAACTGGGGATACTTTTGGCTTGTATCTATATCATAAACAAAATGAGGCCAAGCATCAACTCCTGGCCCGAAACAGGAGTAATATCTGTTGACTTACATCCAGAGTGATTCGGGTGAGCCCTGTTTATAGCCCATATGACCAGGATGGAGTTCACTGGACCAGGGCACAAGCAAAGAACAAAGTGATGCTGGTGGCTGGGCCTTTAGTTCTCAATGCAAGCGAAGGGAAGTCCTTGCCTCAAGCCAATGTCGTGCATTTAGTGACCACTGTTTCTTTGAAATGTTGAGGTTTCTTGGTACCTCATCACGTTATGTGGTTTAGAGAGTACTGCGATGAGCAAGGAGTAGTTCTCATACTGTATTGGGCTATTTTACATATCTCACTTAAGTGCAATAGAGAGCACCTTAATTAGGCATCTAAATTTGATGGGCTGAGCATACTCTATAGAGAGTGGTTTGCATATATTCATCTAATTGAAATGTGTTGGATATTAAAAGAGCAAGACTGCTTATGCCATTTACATAGATGATTAGACTTTTTTTTCCTTTAGCATCAAAAAGAAACTTCATAATACTGTCTTTTCAGTGTCTACAGAAGCCCACAGTGGCACAAAAAATGGTCAGAATTGAGTGATGTGAAAAAGTTAACAAACTCCTGATTTATTTCTCTGAAGTCTGTTCCAGAATCAGGCATAAATATAGAGCAAAGGCTTCAGTCTCCAAGCTTATGTGAAGCTCTGGTATACATTGTAGTGATATCCTACATCAATGAAAATATTACTCACTATAACTAGATATTGTACAAGTAGAGACTCAAAGTCGTATCCATCAACTCTTTTTAGTTTTTGCATGCAGTTTGAAGTCATAGAAAAACATGTGAAAATCCTTTCAGCTTTTGAAACTTTAAAATCACTTTCCAAATGGTTCTTACAAACCTGAATCCTTGGTGTTCACACAAATTCATGAGCTTCTACAGAGGATATATATCTTCAACAGGAGATAAGTTTTGGAAATGACGATTTGGTCCCCGTACACTAGTGGTGATTATGGCCTTAATTTAGGAATCCATCCATATTTAAGATGGCAGTTGGTTGTCCTAAGTATCATTACAACTACAGTCTCTTTAAATGCTATTCAGAGTTTGAGATGGATTTAATTAGGTGTTTAAAGACTTTTTCTGAGTCAAAGCCTGAAAGAGCTCATTTCTAAACTAGATTATATTATTTGCTTACAAATAAATGTGAGAGCTGAGGTCTGTCTTGAGTGCTTATTGATGGCACTTGTGTGAGCGAGGGCTTGCTGGATCATGTCCCAGAGTGGTGGCACCTGGTTCTGTTCAGCTATGTAGAGTTGCCTTGGTGATAGATTTTTTTGTGAAATAAAACTACTAACGGAGTATCAAAGAAAACAGTAGCCAAACACACTACATGAATGACAGATGGCAGAGTTAATTCTGTGGTGAAGCGCTTGATTATTAGAATTTTGAGTGCTTAATTTCTACTTCATAAAATTGGTCTGTGTACTTAATTTCATTATTAGTTTTTTACAGGCATGGCAGGAAAACACTAGTACTGAATCATTTGAAACCTATCAGTGAGGCCGGTGCTTTGAAGTGATGTTAGAGCACTGTGCTAGGGAAGTGGATCAATATTGTTAAAAGCCTATGCAATGTTAATTATATATGGTGCTGTTGATGACCAAGTTCTGCCTGAAGGAAAACACTGACTTTTTGCATTTGTACTGTTAAAAGTACTAAACCTGGTTTACGATGTGTTTGCTGTCAAGGGAAGACAACATCTAGCTTTTCCAGTTTCCCCATATTTGTTATTTTTAATGCCAGAATTGAACTAGATAATATACAGAAGTTTACTGCTATATTTTAACTGGCATACGTCAAAAATAGCTGAACTGGTCGTACTCATGTTGTCGATACTTGATAAAATTTCTTTTTGACCTAATAACAAAACCTAGCTAATGCAGCCCAAAAGGGATTTGCTTGAGAAAATGGTTTGTTACAAAGGAGGATGAGTTAAAATGGAATCTGCATCTCTTCTTTAAGCGTTATCCACATACTGCACTGCTTGTCTGTCAGGCCCCTCACCCATGGCTTGTTTTAATGGAAGATAAAAGCCTACTACTCTTTATCAGCTGATAAGAGTTAATTCTTTAGCTGTTTAGGCAGAAGACACTGTTTTGGTACTGGATCTTCATGTCGGGTGGTATTATTCAGGCACTTCTGACAAGTATTGCCTTGTAGTTCTGGCATTTGAAAATTCAAATGCGAAAAATAATTGATTTATGAGGTTAAGGACTTAAATATGTTTATATTCCAAAAGCATGTGACTCATACTATGCAATAATAAGTTGCAAGATGTCATTGTTACAGACAGTCTATTTAAGAAAGAAAATACCTTCTGGGGAAGGTATTTGAAGCTGAGAAATAGATATAATTGCAGTGCATGTGATACTCAAGTATTTCAGAAGAAATAATTATCTTCTTGTCCCTTCTGAATTCCTGTCCTACCTGCTTCTGTTTCTTTCTCTAAACTTGCCGTATATGAGGGACAGAGTTCCTGCTGCCACCTTTCTTTGTTTCCCTCCAGGCTCACCTGAACACTAGAATATTAAAGTGCAGAAACGAAGACAAAACCAAAAAGGGGCGGGGGGGGAAAGTCATGAGGCTAAAATGTGTAATGTTAACTTCTTAAACTTGCATTTAGCTTTTTTAAGTAGGTAGTCGAATTTTCAGGAAGAAAACTGAACTCCATGAAGCTTGTAAAGTAATCTTATGGAAGATCTGTTTGTTCATAATAAAATCTGGATTGAAAGCAATCATAATGAGTAAACTAATGTTGTCTATGTTTCATTTTGTCTTTTAGGCAGATACACAGATTGACAGAGAACATCAAAACTTTTATGAAGCATCATTGGAATATGTTTTTAAAATTCAAGAAGTACAAGAGAAAAAGAAATTTGAATTTGTAGAACCTGTAAGTTTTATATTTTATGTTCTTTAAAATGCATGCATTTAAAGCTGAAAATTGAATTTAAAATATCTAAATTTTGCTCCCTTTTAAAATTGTGATTGCAGGTTGTTTATATATAGACAGACATTAAGATCTTGGCTTGGGCACTTTCCATGTTTATTAAAGTATTATGCAAGAGTATCATATCTGCTGTGAAGTGAAATGTCTGATGACTTGGAGTGTGCTTAACATTTTAATGGGACATGTAATGTTGCGTCTGCGCAACACATAATGGATGTTTCCTAATACCGTGGTTTCATGTCTGAAATTTTGAGCCAGTTTTTGGATTTAAATATTCCATGTAGGCAGTGTACACTTATGGTTTTCCGAGTTATACATTAAATAGAGTGAAAAAACAGGTTTTCTGTAGGATACTTAAGTTTATTTTTTTGTTGGTGGAGTCATTTGTCTTTAGTTTTATTTTGCACATAAAAGAAAGCATATGTTGACATACCATAAAAGAGGAAAACAGAAACTGTGTTTCAAAGTCCATATTTAGATCTGGGATTTTCTCCTGGTCTGTGTTTCCGTGCCCCACCCTCAACTATCTTCTGGATCAGGCAGTACCGAAAGCTGTTTCAATATGATGTTCTAGCATATTTCTGTGGCACATTAGTAGTATTACTGCTGTTCATGTCATACAGGACTAGCTTGTCACTTGCCTTATTCATTGTACCCCTTGACGGAGAACTTCCAGTGTCATCTGTCCCTTGCCACTAAGCATACTGAGCACACCAGAGCATCAGCTGGGAAAAAGGAACATGACAAGTATGACTTACTTCTCTCTCCACACCATCGTCCAGCTTCCCTGTAACTAACTGAAGTAGCACTCTTGACTGTGAAACAGATTGAATTACCTCTCTAACACCCAGTGTCACCAAGAAGAGCTTCTCAGATGCCTCTTTTCCATGAGATGAGAATGTATTGTATAGTGAATGTTTGACATTGATGCAAACTAATGAACCTGGATTCAGCAAGCAGTACTTATAGAAATCCTATCTTTATGGCATATAGCTGCCAAATCTTAGAGACTAAAACTTCGCTCGGATTCCTAAATAAGAACATTTTTCTACCTGTCACAGATTAATCCAGAGTGTCTCTCTTTGTCTACTTCTGCAAAACTCTCACATCCTGGAAAAATCTAGCAATTTTGACCTAGCTCTGACCCTGGTATAGGAGACTTTATGCTTCTTTAATGTAATAGAAACTTTCTGTATTGAGAAGACTATACATTGGGAAATACTATTGTGCAATTGCATATAGTTAAAATAGGGCATCTTTCATCCTATGTGCTAAACAAAGAGGAAAAATAAATTTGATTTTATGTATTTTATCTGGAGATACTGAGCTTCCCCATACTATGTCAGCCATCACAGCAGCAGCTATAAATTACCAAAACGAAAGAGCAATTAATTCATCATGATGCAAGCAAGCAGAGGAAGTTACTGGTAAACTTATTCTGGTGGACCTGAGTGTTTTTGTCACCAGGTATGCACATCCAGTAGGTAAAATTTACTTTTGAGTGCATCAGCTGCCATCCTGTGTCAGATCAGTAGGCATCTTAGCCTGGTATGCTGTTTGTTGCACACAGGCCATTACTTGATGTTCCAGAGGAAGGTACGGGAAATACTCTGGTGACTGGGTAATGATGGCCTTCGCAGGTCTTGCCTTCGGGCTCCAGGTGTGAATTTTTTGTAATCAATCGGAATATAAATGGAGCTTAAATTATAACATCAGTTAAAAGATTTTGACCCTTCAAAATTCTTAATTTTTTGTTTCTAGTCTGTTGCATACAACCTGCTGGAATAAAAGCATTTACTAAAACCCACAGGCAAAGTATACCAACTAAATTATAATATACACCAGAAATACCATGAGACAAAGGGAAAAAAAAAGTCTTCAAAAGAGGCTTTCTAAAAATGCATCGTTTATGTGAATGATGTTGGAAGTATGAAAGCTGGAGAGGGACTTTTAGGACGAGGGGTAATGGCTTCAAACTGGAAGAGGGTAGATTTAGGTTAGATAGTAGGAAGAAATTTTTCACTGTGAGTGTAGTGAGACACTGGCCCAGGTTGCCCAGAGAAGCTGTGGATGCCCCATCCCTAGAAGTGTTCAAGGCCAAGCTGGATGGGGCTTTGAGCGACCAGGTCTAGTGGGAGATGTCCCTGTCCACGGCAGGGGGGTTGGAACTGGATGATCTTTGAGGTCCCTTCCAACCTGAACCATTCTGTGATTCTGTGAGCATGTGCTCCTAGATGCAAATGGATAAGGACAAAGCCTACCACTTAAAAATCACATATCAAAAGAACTGCCATATTATTAATTTTCCTGTGCGTGCTCTCCGGATGTTCAGATGCTAGAAGATGCCTGGTGGCGTGTCTGTATAGACCCTCTGGAGCTCTGCTGGTTGTTGGGCATTCTAGAGCATGGGCTGCTTATGTCTCTGATCTATCAGCTCAGTGTCACATTTCTCTATAACTCTCAGTCTGGCCTGTTCTGGCCTGTTACTAATAGACTTTTTGAAGGAGAGTTTAACAAAATAAAAGAAAGGCTGTTGTGATGCCCACGTGCAAGAAGGATAAGATCATGATCTGGGAATAGAACTTGAAAAGCAAATGATCTGCTGGTGCTCCTCCTAAGATCTTCAGTTTTTCTATGCCAAAAGATAAGGATGGTCTGGGAAGCAGAGCGGGAGAAGCAGCGTGTCAAAAATTCGAGGTGGGTTACACCTAGGACAGTGGAAGTTGGTAAGAGTAGAGTATGTTTCTTCCTGGAGGAGAGCAGGGAGAGAGATTTTAAGGTACAAAATGCTAAAGACTCATACTTTGAACAGGGAATTATAACATTTAGAGGAGACTTCTGGAACTCCTCCTCAGGCCCTGGATTTCTCTGTTGTTCTCTGCATCTTGTTTCAAGGAGTTGCTAATGTGTNCTCACCAAGGCAGAGTAGAGGGGGAGGATGACCTCCCTCCACCTGCTGGCCACACTCTTCTTGATGCACCCCAGGATGCCATTGGCCTTCTTGGCCACAAGGGCACATTGCTGGCTCATGGTCATCCTGTTGTCCACCAGGACTCCCAGGTCCCTTTCCTCAGAACTGCTCTCCAGCAGGTCAGCTCCCAACCTGTCCTGGTGCATGGGGTTATTCCTCCCCAGGTGCAGCACCCTACACTTGCCCTTATTGAATTTCATAAGGTTCCTCTCCGCCCAGCTCTCCAGCCTGTCCAGGTCTCTCTGGATGGCGGCACAGCCTTCCGGGGTGTCAGCCACCCCTCCCAGCTTTGTGTCGTCAGCAAACTTGCTGAGGGTGCACTCTATCCCCTCATCCAGGTCATTGATGAATATATTGAAGAGCATATGAGTAACTGACAGCTGCCTGTTTGTGATCCTCCTAGATCTTGATTTTTTCCAAGGAAAAACGCCGACAAAACCTAAAGCTTTTCATCCAGGTCGTGAATTCAGACTTCTTCTCAAGGACAAATTAGTGTTAAAATTTGCTTTACAGCAAGTTAAACAACAAAGCAAAATAAGTGACTATAATCTCTCACCCTAGCTTTGCCCTTGGGGACCCCGAGAAGCTAGTCCAAACCAACGCAGCTTCCTGAGGATGTTACGCATGTTAAGAGAAATACAAATGCCTTTCTAGAGCTCCAATTTGTCCCTTGGCCTGTAGAAATCAGGGCACAGAGTTCATAAGCAGTAAGCTATCTGAAATGTGAGGGCTGGTCCATTAGACACTCAGAAGTGTTTATTTAAAGAGAAAAAAAACAACCAACAAACCCTGCCTGTAATTGCATGCAGCTCCATGAGACTTCACTGTGGACATCAAACTCAATTTCCCCTTTCTTGTATTTTCTGCGTTATTGACTACATTCACTTTAATCTGATGAGTAAGTGCTATCTCCTTATAAATAAAATGAAGCCAGGGAGACAGGGACTTCTGGCTGATGTGCTGCAGGCCAAAGGTTAAATTCCTGCCCTATCCAAAACCTAAGTACAGTCTTCTTCCTGTGAGAATGAAATGACCAGGCAGTCTTGAGGTCACCAGCTCTACATAAAAATAAATAAAGTCTCAAGAAATAGTTGGATTTTGTTTCAGGTTCTGTGTTGAAATCCTCCCGGTGCTGGGGCAGTGAATAGCATTGTATTACGGAGTTCGGACCTCGCTTTTTATTGATGTGACTGATTAGATACTCAGATTGAGGTGACTATAAGACACTTGCTGAAATGAAAAATTGTTGATATGAACACATCCCACATTGCACATGATGTTCGGTGACACAAATCACCTCTTCACATGTGAAGCCCACTTCAAAATACATTCTGAAAATCTTTTTTGAAAGAAAAAAAGAGCTGCTTTTCTTTTCTTTGTTATTTAATATATATATCTTTAAAATTATGAGCCTGCCTTTAGTGGCAATGCCACTTGTAACACCAGCAACGTGAAAAACCCACTGTGACATAAGCCTAGGGCAAAAGTCCTTGGCTTTTAGATCTCCTGCCTGCAACGCTGGGGCTGTAGCTGCCCTGATGGAAATGGTTATGAAGGTGCCTCAGCAGCACAGACCCATTGGGTACAGGGCGTTTTCTGATGCCTGCTCTTCCATCACCAGCGACACGTGCATAGAAGCAAATACCATCCTCAGCGTCAGTTGTTTTGACACAGAACTTGAATAAGCCGGTATAGGACTTGCATAAAATAAGCATATTCTTACTTTTCTTTTGTTCCTAATTTTCTATGTGCTCAGAGAGTATTTGATCAAGAGAACCTCAAGGCCAGATCCTCTGCAATGCACAACTGCCAGAATACCTGAGGAGTACTTGAACAAAAATGCATTCAGATTTTTCCCAGGGTTTTTTTTGCACCTATTTTTCTGCTTTCTCATAAATTCAGCTTTGCTGCCATCTTGTGTTAAATATTTTCCTCCTCAGTATTTCTCTGTGTACTCCGTAGAAGTGTTTTGTATGGTGGAAAATGGTTTTCTTCAAGTATCGGAGCTGAAATTTAAACAGTTTATAGTACATTCTCCTGAAATGACCTTTAAACTGATCTTTAAAATTCAAGCGTAAGCTGACACACTAAAACTTTCTCCCACTAGTTTTCTTTTTTTTTAATTGCAGTTTCGGTGTGCCGTAACATTCTGGTCTGGCTACAGTTTTGCTGAGTGCTCATATTGCTCCTGCGGGTTTAGCAGCAGGCTTCTACTTACAGGTTAAGATAACGCACCTCCTTTTGACTTAACCAAGTGAGAGTAAGCGCAGGAGTAGTTATGCTGCTGTATCTGAAGGAGCTGTCATTGGGGACACTGATAAGTAACTGGGTCTAGATTGTGGGCACAGGCTTTGCCCAGCTGGAGCTAGAGCAGAGCCTTAGCTATACTTTACGTGCTTATTTTATAGTTTATTCATAAAAAAAGGAAGATTCATTTTCTGTCTTTTCTTTTACGTAATTCTCTCTAGATTTACATTATAAACCTTAAAATTATAGAACTCTTTCTACCCATTTACATAATTGGAGCTTTTTAAGATAAATTTTTATATTTGGACCTTCCTCAGGACCACTTGAATAACCAGTGAGAGACTTCCAGGGCCAGATCCTTAGCTGAGATGATGATTTCAGCTGGACAGATGATCATGTAAAGCTGAAGCAATTTACACAAGCTGTGGAACCCTTTACTTGACCACGTTGCCTTCATTGTTTGGTGGTGGGATGCGTTTCAGGAATTCACACCCATTGTAGAGGCCCCACAAAAAGTGGCTTTTACACCCAAGGATCTTCTCAGTTCTTCAGGCTCCATGAATGACTTACTGGACAGTAAGGGCTTTCACCACCTCTGCCTGAGGCCAGGGTTTCATCTGATCCTGCAATACCAGTAAAAACCAAGGGCAAAGTCCTTCTCCCAGTCGTGCCTTCACACTTCTATTTGTGCCTGCGCTGATGATCTGTTAACCTCAAACTGCTTTAACTTACTAATGCAGCAAAACAGCAGGCTTCCCGAGGCAGAGATGCTCGCTGAAGGGCTGAGCAATGCCAGAGCTGGCACAAGGATGTGCAGGATGCCGGACAAAGCTGAGTGGGGAAAGGGAGGAGGAAGAGGAAGGGGAGAGCAAGATTTCAGTCTGGTAGCAGCAAGTCATCATGCTAGCTCCTCTGCCCAGAGAGCTGTGTCCTTGATCTCTTGTCTGTCACGCTGTGGAAGTTTGAAAGTTAAAGGGTGCGGAAAGTCTTGTGATGCTGGAATGGATGGGCCTCTAAAATTGCAAAATATTATTTTAGCTATTCCCCTGAAATATATGTGTTACCTTAGTACAGCAGTCTCTTAGCAAGCAATAGGAAAGAGGGACACAGAACAATTTAACTACATTTCTTCAAGTAGAGCTGAGTGTGAATTTAAAGAAAATGTAAACACAGTAAAAACTCCATTTTTAAGCTGCTTCACTTACAGTAATCTATGGTACTGGTAACAAAAGAAAAGTACATTAAATATGAATGATGGCATTTCTGTTTCCTGAATATAGGCTACTTCAGTAGTCGATGGAGAGAGATAAATGTTTCCATTGGATCATACATCCCATCCTGAGAGAGAAGTCTAAGAAAGGAAAAAGAATTATGCTCTGGAATACCTGTGTTTTTTTATTGAGTTAGAAGGCAGCCTGAACAGCCAGTTACTTAGTCTAAATGATTAGTTTTTCAATGGCTGTAATATACAAGATAAACCTGACTATTTGTTATAACTTTTGTTATTGTACATCCAAGTTAATACCTCTTTTTTTCTGTAGTTTTCGTTCCTTGGTTGTGTGTAAGCTAAATTATATGTACAAAGAAAATAGTCCTTAATAAAAAATTAAATGGTTGTTATTTAATAGCAGGTAAGAAGACTTACAGCAATGTCAAAACATTTTTTAAATTTAGAACAGAATAAATTAGAAAACTTTTTAAATGAACAGGTGGTAGAAATGCATTAATTCACCAGCTAAAATAAGTGTTCAGAAAATCTAGTTGCACTTTTTACTAGTTAAACATTATTTTAAGTATTAAATTATTTAAAGACTTTAAAAAGAATTTCCAACTGGATACGTACAGACTTCAACTGTGCTGTTGGAGTCAGTCACAGACATACCAGATCGAGTTTGCATTTTTTTCAGAGGAGGAAGAAATAGTCTGGATTTCTTGTGTTGCATTAAGCTGTCCAAAACATACTTTCAAGAGTCTCATTTGTGGAAAATAGGTCATAGCCTAAGCAATTACTATGAAGAAAGTAAAAAAAAATATTTTGAAGAAAAAAGCCTTGAACTCTGAAAGTATGAATTTGGAAAATGCACACCATTAAAGACTCCAGCTGAAATACTGGACAAAATTACTAGGGATGAATTAAATTATTATGGAAATGACAGCTTTATGACACAAAAGCCTGTTTAACACCTCTCATTCTTAAGGTCTGACCATGGATTGCTTGCTCAGCAAAGCTTTGCTGTTATGAGTAATGAAACCTTACAGTGTTCCAGCAGCTAAGACATAGAATTTTTTTGCTGATGTTTTGACATATTTTGCTGCTAAAAACAAATAGAAAATCAGATGTCCTTAGTTACTGCTTTCTTATATTCACCTGAATAGAAAAAGCATGTAGCAGTTGCTAAGAACTATTTTTTCACTATCACGGGCAATACCTATTCCTTAGACATTAGTATATGTTTTGTTATGTTTGTGTTATATAGCATTAAGACCACATGTTAAAAAAGTAACATGCTTCTCAATTTTACCTTTTCAGCTCTTGGCCTTTCTTCAAGGATTATTTACATTTTACCATGAAGGATATGAACTGGCACAGGAGTTTGCACCATACAAACAGCAGCTGCAGTTCAATTTGCAAAACGTAAGGAGGATTTGTATTTACACCATTTTCTTTGCTCATTTAATTTCAGGATATTAAAGTAGATTCCTAGCACTTTATTGGAGCTTTAACTCTTGCAATGTTTTAGTAAGCTGAAATCAAATTAATATGTGAATAGGCAAAAGTTATTTTTGGTAACGTTAATGTAATGAAGATTCCTGGCACCAAATAACTTTGGAAAAATTAATCTTCAGATTAATTAATTTGTAGTTTCCATGTTAAAATTTTGGGATCGAGAATCAGAAAAGCAGGGCAGCAGCCAAGTTTTTATTAGAAACACAGTAGTACAGATAGGTTTAAACAAGTGTAAATGCTTTCTTGAGAGTGGGGCCTATCTTCTGGTGTAAGTGGATGTCCCAAAAATGCTCCAACTGGTATACAATGATGCAGTTTGTTTCTTTAAGATACAGATTGCCACAGAAAACTTGTCCTGCTGTCCTCTAGTGTCCCACTGTATATAATAAAGCACACATGGGAAGCCATTCTCTGGCTGTACTCTGGCTTTACTTTGTTGGCATTGGAGAACTGGTGGGGCCTTCCTCCATGGTGAGAAGCTCTCATGAGCACTGAGTTTCATCAAAAGAAAGGATCTGTTATTTGTGTAGAGAATTACTCTCCACTGAGAAGGCAGATATTTTGCTGTATATTAGTCTGAATTTGGTAGTAAGTGCCATACAAGATAACTGTGTCCCAAAATTCCATATATATGTATATTATTTTTTTATATATATTCCAGAAATAACAAAAATGCATTTAATCAACATACTTTTCCACTCATCATAACTGCTGTATTCAAGTCTATGTTATTTCACTGTGTAACTCAGATGTTACATGTCCGAGGACATACAAGTAAGTAGCTACAAAACATCTTTACACCCAATTGACATTAGAACCACTATTATGCTTTTAAAGTAAAAAGTGAAGTTCAACAGCCCAGCCCAGCATTTTTCATGACAACTTCAAAGTGAAAAATAAATTTAAAAAAAAGGACAGGAATTCTATCATTCTGTCATGTACTTCAAATGCTGTATTTTGGGGGTGACTCCATTTCTTTTCCATTTCATTCTCTCAAGGAAAGATACTTGCCCAACAGAAATTTTTGTAGCTCCACTAGAGTCAAAGAAGCTACGATAGTTTAGAGGATCTTACATCAGCTTTTGCGGATAGTGCCTTGGCCACTGAACTTAGTGAATATGAAACAGGTCTGGGAGTGCAAGAGCACCTTACTGTGCTCAGCCCTGTTGTTACTGGAAAATAAAACACTGACGTTTTCCCCTGTAGCATCTTGCTATTAGAGAGACATACGTTGGCTCAAAGTTGGAAGGCAGCATTGGCTTAGCACTGTTGATGTAGGTCTGCACTCTTCCAGGTTTTGTTGCAATTAAACATGTGCAGCAAACCTCTGTAGCCCCCTCCCCTTTTACATCTGTTGTTCATGTGTAGGTATGGATGCCATTTAAAACAATGCTTGTGGAAATAAGGCAAAACCTCCTACATGATTAACCTTTTCCTTTTAGATTGAAATGCAAACGTTCTCTGTCTGTAGAGCATCTCAGCCCCTTATCCTTTCAAATTATGTAGTTGCTACGTTGTTTGCTACTAAGACTCTTCCAGATAGAGGCACGAGGGGTCAGTGTTGTTCAACAGCACAGTTTCAGTGAAAGGGTGAGAAATGTGCTTCAGTCCAGAGATTTATTTACTTTAATATGGCAAATTCTGAGAGGAGCATGAGCCCACAGCACAGACCAAACCTGGCAGTGTAAGTCAGAATACGTTAGTATCTTCTATGCGTGTATGTATAGAAACAGACTTATTGAAGATTTTTTCAATTTTAATGCTAATTAAGAAGTAGTTATACTTAATCTCTTCTTAAATAATATAGAAATACAACTTGAAGTTGTAAATAGGCTACAGAGGTAGAGGGAGATGTCAAGTTAGGCAGAAGGAGCAATGTATTACAATATTATTTTTTTATTATATTTATACATTAGAGAAACATATACATGAAGATACAGTGGGATATAGTACATCATTCACTGTTGTTACACAGAAGTTTGAATTCTGGCTCCAGATATAGATTCACAGCTTCCTTTTGCTATCGATTGACTTGTCACTCAGAGCATCACCCAACTTCAGACTGAAGTGAAATAATTTATATAAGGAAAAACAAACTGAGGATAAGTGTTCAGGGGAAATTGTGTTCAGACTGTTTGTTGTAGCGGTCAAAAGTACTCCGCTCCATTGCGTTGTTGTTAAGGTCTTGGAGAACAGTTGATCTGAGCTACCATTTCTGTTCTTAAAATTGTCCTACAGGTCGGAGCAGGAGCAGTAACAGCCGTAGGAGTAACAGAATAGTGGCAGATGGGCAGCTCTTAACAGGTCACCATATCCTAACACGATCTGTTGTCACTTCCACTGTTTCAGCTAGCCAGTGGCATACTTTGTATGTCCATTTGACTTTAATTTTCTGTAACGTGATTCAAAGTGCTGACTGCTTAAAAGTAATAATTAAAAACTTAATAAACGGAGGTAAGCTTCCTCTTGAAGGTCTCAAAATGATGACTGTTAAGTTTGATCTGAACTGATAACTTCACCATGAGGGTATCTTCTGAGAAGTTCAGAGAAGAATTTTACCTCCCTCTTTAATAACAATGTTTGTCTTCAAGAAGAAGGTTTAACACCTGTGTTATTATACTACTCTGCCACTCCATGAGTGGCCCACAAAAAGCGAAAAGTATTCACTAATGTATAAAGTCCTGAGAGTATCTTTCTGACTAGGGGCCATAAGACTTTGCAGAAACATTACAAAAATCTTTATTCTTTTCTGTTACATGTAGGAACAAAGTGTTCAACATCTGGTATATTAGTAGCAACCTCTCAAACCTCTGGCACTTCTTAATAATTCTCCTCTACTAGACAGTGCTGGGTGTGTGGAGGGAGACCCTGGTCTCGCTGAATTCAATAGGAAAAATTGTCCATTTACATGCATACAGATATTAGCAAATATGAATAACCCACCTTAGTACTTAATTGTTTGCTTGGCCAGATGCCTGGTTACACGTGTGATATTTAGGATAGACACAGTATTTCCATGCTTTTGGCACAGTTCTGCCACGTGTGACCTGTTTCTTACCTAGCATATTTATATTATACTTAACTGTGGTGTTTGCATAGTCCTATTAAAAAATGTTCATGACATGGCCAATAACCTGACAAGTCTGAGTATCAGCAGCTGTGGTATTACTGCAGATATGGAGACACAGTGCATTTGCCTCTTCCACGTGTGGAGAGGCCGCAGCTGTCTGGACACATCAGCATGGCATTGATCCAAACTAGTGTTTTCTGTGCTGTACTTCAAGTGGTTCAGTGGGTTTTACTTCTTCAGGTTTGGGGCTATGCTGTCAGCAGCTTCTGGTTTAGCCTGGCTTCTGTGTGTGTATCCTACAGTACATAGAGAGAAAGCCTGCATCTGCAAAATACTGTGTAAGCATACCTGAAGGTATGCAATTACCTCCTTTCTGAGGTTAGTGACCTGCAGAAAGAGGAATGTTAACTGTTCTCAACTATGTTTCCCTTACACTTGTGTGCTTAAGTTGAATTCTTCATTACTGTGTTATTCCGAGGCTTCTAGAGCGATGAATTGTTCTTTATTGCTTTTCTTTTTCCCTTCGCACCTCTGGCAAATGCTTCTGTTGTCTCCAGTACAGTGTCCTTGGCATTATATAGTAGTTATTTCTTCATTGTTGTTGTAGTACTTGGATGAGATAACGTGGGTTTTTTTATTTGTTTCTTTTTCCGGGTATTAGACCCGGAATAACTTTGAAAGCACTAGGCAGGAAGTGGAGAGACTCATGCAAAGAATGAAATCAGCCAACCAGGATTACCGACCACCAAGTCAGTGGACAATGGAAGGCTATCTCTATGTCCAGGAGAAACGTGAGTAAAACAGATGGATCTTTTAAGTTTTTTCAAAAGGCACAGCAACAAAGGGAAGGACAAGAAAATGGTTTAGTTAGTAGGACAACACAACGGCTCTGTGTTGAGTGTCTGCTTTCCAAATGATTGAGAGGTTCAAAAAGAAAATAAGTGTTTGACTTCAAAAAACACTCAGAGTAGCTGAGACGGAATGGTGATGAAAATACTTGTAAGCGACTCAACTCGTGTCCCCTGGGTCCTTTTGGGTAAGTCCCTGCTGTTGGCCACCCCAGCGGCTGACTGGTAGCAAGCTCTGCTCTGGCTGGCTGCCCTGCACCTTGCTGCAAGCTCTGCCTGCACTCTGCTTTGGCTCTGCCTGACAAACTCTGCTGCCTTCTGTACTTTCTCTGCCTGAACCGGGCCCATAGTTCACCCAGCAGAAGCAACTTCCACCTTATAGCAGGGATCTCCACTGACCTAGCCACCTTAAGAGGAAATGAACATGCACATAATGGAAATCAAAGCTGTAAGAAGAAGAAAAGTCAACTAGATACGGTCTGTCAGCTTCAAATAGCTGCAAATTTATACCTACGTTTTATTCATTTCATGAGAATGAAGTGATGAACTAAATGAAGTAATAGAACTAAAGTTGTCTTAAGTGCCTGAAACTACTTGGAAGAGCCTAGCTATACATCTCGTTATGAATGAAAACAGAAGCAGAAAACACGTGAAAAGTCAAATGAGAGAATTCAAAACTATACGTCAGCTGCTACTATTTTACACTCTAACCAGTATAGAAAACCAAGCCAAACTAACTGTGTTAGGCAAAACCCTCAGTAAAATATTTTTCATTGTGTGGGGTACCCAGCTTTATATATTTATTTGTTCTTTTTTCTGTTTGCTGACACTGGAAAAGTATATAGCAGTGTTTTGAGGTAGCGTGTTCATGCTTGTGCAAATTCGACATTTATGCAAAAACTATTAAATACAACTTGGCACCTGATTTCTCAACCTAAAAATAAATAGAAGGCATCTGAATTCCTATGTCAGGCTTGACCCCACTTGACCTCAGTTTTGAGGATATCTTCTTCACTGTTCTGCTTTTTGATAAGTGTAGAGACTACATGGAGTTATTGATAATTGATTTTCCAAATAACATCATGAAATAAGGCTTTATTCCATATGTGAGCTTAAAGAAAGAAACCTCAAAGCTTATCATAGTTAACCTCAGCCACTTTTACCCTCAGTAGCACTGAAACTTTTAAAGACCCTCTATGTTTTAATTGTGTAATAATGATAAAAGAAACCAGTGTTAAGTGGAAATTGCACTGAGCCCTGCTAATGGGGGAGGGAGAAAAGGAGTGAAGCATTGGGCACATGCTGTGCTTCATTAAAGAGAGGCCAACTTGACATCCTCTGACTGAAAAGAAATTTGTTCATTAGTTTATTTTGGAGTAGAAGTAACAGGGTCTGTAATCTGTGTCAGTGGGGAAGGTACTAGCTGTATGTTTCCTTGTCGTGCATGTTTACTTTCCTACATCATCCCATAAGCTCTTGTCAAATTATGGGCAACTGGGTTAAATATTTGCTATTCTTGAGAATAAATCCTGCATATATTTGTTACTGCTCTGCATGGTGGTAAGTATGCCTTTTGGAAAAAAGTGGCAGTAGGCCATAAATTGTTTTCATTCAGATGGATGGTCATAAGTAATAGACTTAAAGTTGCAGTGTAGGTGCCTGGCTACAATTTTCTAATGAAAAACAGCAGGTGGCTTCTAAACTCACCTAAAACAGCTTAGAGAGTGCTCATCCTTCTTATATATGCTTAAAGAGTTAATGAAAAGCCATCAGAGGAAGAAATGATTTAGAATAATTGTAGGTTTTGTTTTGCCAAGTGAAAATAAGTTCAAATATAGGAATAGAACAGCTAACTTCTGAGGGTAGGTAGCTAGTTGACTTTTCATTACATTACTTTCCTGCAGAACACAGGCAATGGGAGAATTTTCTCCAAGTTGCCATCACAGACTGTGTAAATTTCCAAATCTACATTTCTGGATTGCCAGATATCCGACTTATACAACTGATGCAATTCCTTGTATATCCACCACCTTTGTGGAAGGCTACATTTAAAGGGCAAAGCCATGGAATTTATAGCAAAACTACTGTGTTTGTTTTTAACACCCTCCATTTTTATTTAACTGTTTACAGTTTTTTTAAAGAAGCAAACTTAAACCCCTTAAAACCTTTTTTTTTTTTTAAACGCAGAGGTCTTGCATTTTAAAAAGAATTAAAAGGTCCAGATATACTGTAGTTTGAAAAGATCAGTATTGTCTTTTTCCCGTGAGTAACTCCCGTTGAAATGAATTAGAGAATCACATGTGGGTTGGAAGTATCATCTGGTCCTTTGCTATTCTGAAATCACACAGTAGTTACAATACTGCTGTACGTGTGTGTATATATATGTATGTATGTATGTATTTTGCGTTGGCGCCTACATTTGTGATGGTTCTGCGGGGAGGGGCCATGTTTGAATGCCAGGCCCTGAGGCATAATGCTGTCTGAGAGGAAAGAAATGCTTTTCCTTCATGGTACCTCTTCCCACAGCCGTTGTGTTTGGTCTCTGCAGCTCAGAACCCAAGAGCTGTGTCAATGCTACTAAAATAAATGGGGCCGTACTCTGCCACTCAGACAAGCTTGCACAGAATATCCCACCCTCTATGCAAAATTTCCTATCCTCAAAAATCAAGAAGCTTTGTCCAAGTTACCTGTTGACTATGTGTTACCTAGTGACCGTGAATGCTGACAGCACTGTTTATTAACCCATGAAGTTATTGCCATCATGTTCTAGCCCAAGAGGGAGCAGTCACACTGCAAAAACATGAGTTATCCTGTCCTCTGCTGTGCACCACCCCTTCAGATATAGCTGTAAGAATGTGGGAGCTTATATTGTTCTCTGTGCTCCAGTAAACATCATTTTTTTCTGGGAAATTGTGGGAGATCTTAGCTGTACTTCTAGGACGTGGAGAGAAATGGTGGGAGGATTTACTCCATGTCCTCATAGCAAAGAACACATTATAAATACCTGTGTCTAAGATAGATTAGAGGGTGAAGTTTAAAATACCACTGAGCTTAAGCTCAAGAGGGTTTTGTGTTTAAATTCACTAAAGGTTCACAGCAGTGCCTGAGCAAAGCTCTGGGTAAGCCAGGAGTGAAAACGTCTTCTGTATCAGAGATCCTACACTTTGCAGTAGGATTAAGAAGTAGTGTGGTGTGACCTCTCCGGGATAAGGCATACATCCACTTACTTGGGGATTGCTGTAGATTTCATGTAAGGCTACCTAAATTGAAGACTGGTGAACCCCAAAGTGCATTATACTTTGGTATTGTGAGTGTATGCCATTGTTACTTTGTGGACGCTGTCAGTTTTGTTACAGCTGCCTCTTCCCCAGCAGAATGCCTTCCAAGGTGTAAAAGGACAGTGTTTCTTGCTGATGATGCCACCTCTGCCACACAACATTTTATCCCTCGTCTCTAAACCGCTATTGTTTCAGAGTGCATTATTCCTTTCCTTTCTTTCCTTTCACTCATCAGAGTTCAAATACATAAGATTAAATCTATCTCTGAGCCAATGCCATTTTACTCACTCCCTTAAGGTAGCAGGTAGAATAGCCTTCCTGTGATACCTCCAAACGCATTTGTTACCTTTGACAAGAACTCTGAAAGCAAGGAGAAATGCACTCCGAATTTATGACTTTGTGCAATTTTATGGATCAAATACCAGACTTAAAGGTTTCCCTCAGAGAAGGGATGTAATACTGAATTCTCGAGCTTCACTTGGGTTGATAAAATCTTCAACTGTATTTCCTAGGCACAAAAGTCCTCAGGATCTTGCCTATCTCCTGTCTGTTTTCTCTGGTAAAATGCTGTTACCCATCCAGTTGCCAAAGAAAACTGATCTGCTGGAACTTTGTTGGGTACCATTATCAAGCTACAAGATTTTGGAAATTATACCTCAACAACATGTTAAAATTTAAAAATTAGGGGAACTTTTTATTTTGTAGGCTACATGCGGGTGCTGTTGTTTCATTTCTCTACTTTAATTCCAACTAAAATAGTAATAAAATGGCAAAATAATTACTTTTTTACCATCTCTCTTTAATCTAGGACCGCTTGGATTTACATGGGTAAAACATTACTGCACTTACGATAAAGGAACAAAAACATTTACTATGAGTATAGCTGAAACAAAATCTGGTGGAAAAGTGGTGAGTTGCACATACATGAATACATACATGAACTGTATATTCCATCTTTTATATTAAGCAGTCTGGAATTGTACAAAGAAAAAAATGTGGTAAATAAAGCATAAGGCTATTTTTGTACATGAAGCAATGCATGCCATATAGAGTAGATAAACCAAATATTTAAATAAAAATATTTCCTTTAAAACATATGTAAACTACATATTAAATAACTTCTCTGATGTGGTGGTTCCAAATGCATAGGTAGTCCATCCCATTTGCACAGAATCATAGAATGGATGAGGTTTGAAGGGAGTTCTGGAGATCATCTAGTTTAATCTCAACGCAGGGTCGACAGAGCAGGTTAGCAAGGTCTCTGTCCAGTTGGGTTTTAGATATCTCCAAGGAGGGAGACCCTGCAACCTCTGTGGGCAACCTGTTTCAGTGTTTGACCACCATGAAAAAGTTTTTTCTTAAGTTCAAATGGAATTACCTATATTTCAGTTTGTGCCCATTACCTCTCGCCTTTTCACTGGCACCACTGAGAGGAATCTGACCCAGTCTTCTTTACACCTTCCCATCAGGTACTTCTATAAATGACTGATATGATTCCCCTTCTCCAGGCTGAACAGCTCTCTCAGCCTCTCCTCATATGACAGACGCTCCAAGTCCTTAATCACCTTGGTAGCCCTTAGCTGGGCTTGCTCTAGTACATCGCTGTGTCTCTTGTGTGGGGAAACCCAGCAGTGGACACAGCACCCCAGATGTGTCTCACCAGTGCTGAACAGAGGGTGAGGATCCACCTCCCTTGACCTGCTGGCAGTGCTCTGCCTGATGCAGACCAGGAGGCTGTTGGCACAGTGCAAGGGCATATTGCTGGCTTATGGTCAACTTGTTGCCCACCAGGATCTGCAGGTCCTTTTCTGCCAGGCTGCTTTCCATCCTGTCAGCTCCTGCCTGTCCTGGTGCCTGCGGTTATTCCTATTCATGCTAAAAAGTGCTGGCCCCAGTATTGACCCCTTGGGCAGACCACTAGTGACTGGCTGCAGCTGAACTTCTGCAGTGAGCTCAGCAGTTCAGACAGTTCCCAGTCCAGTTCGCCATCGATTTATCTAGCCTGTGTTTCACCAGTTTGTCTATGAGGATGTATTAGGAAACATGCTATTGTAGTAGGATGTAGCGTTGAAAGCCGGGCTAAAGTTGAGATAAACAGTATTCTTTGTTCGTTCATCATCCACTGAGCCATCCATCACATTGTCCAGGGCTAACAAGTTGATCCTGCATGATTTCCCCATCATTAAATCCATGCTGACTACTTCCAGTCACCTCTGTTCTTAATGTGTCCGGAAATGCTTTCCAGGATTATTCACTTCATCACCTTCCCAGGGATCAAGGTGATGCAGACTGGCCTGTAGTTCCCTGTAGGATGAGACGAAATGGGCCTCAATTTGCACAAGGCGGGGTTTGGATTGAACATTAGGAAAAATTTCTTCTCCAAAAGACTTCTTAAGCATGGGAACAGGCTGCCCAGGGAAGTTGGTGGGTCACAATCCCTGGAGGTATTTAGAAAACATGTAGACATGGCGCTTAGGGACATGGTTTAGTGGCGAACTTGTTAGTGTTAGGTTACGGTTGGACTCAATCTTAGTCTTTTCCAACCTAAATGATTCCATGTCCTTCTCCTTGCTCTTCTTGTGGACAGGAATGACATTTGCTTTCTCCCATTCCTTAGACACTCCCCTGATTGCATCAGCCTTTCCAACATCATAGTGGCCTCACAGGTGACCAGAACTAGGAGTTAGTCAGCTTTATTCTTTAGAATTCATCTGCATGCGAGTGTTGATAGAATTATATGATAGTCATTCTAGCATATAGCATATAATCATGTTACATATGCAGATGTTTGTAATGTTTTGAATTTAAGGAGTTTTCTGAAATATAAAGATTAAATAACAAATATGTGACACAAAGCTATTAACTGTAGTCTTACTTTATATACTGAGAAATAATTGTATACGTTCCTAAATAATTTTAATCCCTATCTTAAGACATATTCTTTTATCTGTTCATACAGTTAAATGCAAAATGTCAAGCCAAAGTATATCAGCATACTGCCTGTGCTAATTTTGTTTTGTTTTGTTTTATAGAATGGCCTTGTCACAAGCGCACCAGAAATATTCAAGCTAAAATCTTGCATCAGGAGAAAGACAGATTCAATTGACAAACGTTTCTGTTTTGATATTGAAGTATTTGAGAGGTTTGATTTTTTTCATTGTGTTAACAAATTGAAAATAGTTAAAAATAGAAGCATTTACAACTAATATATAAGAATTACTCCTGTCACAGGCACATATGCTTGTATCCAGACAAACTAGGCTTTCAAAGCTTAGTACTTATTTGTTCAAACCTGTTTTTCTAACAAAATTCACTACATTGCATATGTGTTGTCTTAACTACATTCTGTAGTTAGTATTCAGGGATTATAGTGTTAGACATTTGAGTATTAAAACATGCTATACAATTACTGCAAACTTGGACAACAGATTAAATCAGAAACCCAGAGCTAAAATCAGATACCTCTAAGCTTGAAGTGAAATGACACTCAGAAATTTCTGGGGTTTCTGTTCATGCTGTCCAATGGACTATAAGTATAAATGCAGTTTTCCAATTGAAATGTTGAGCAGTAGTCACAATAGGAAAAAAAGAAAAAAAAATCAGTTTCTATTTCTAAAAATGTTTATGAGAGAAAAATTCTTAGGTAATAATCTTTGGGTAGATAGCAAGATGGACTATTAAAACAGAAATAAACTTAGACTTAAAGAAAATAGAAAAACAATTATACATCTTGGTCTGGATTGAGTATCTTTTTACACTTGTGATAGCAGATAGCAAACAAAATATTCAACTTGGCATTTTTATGTATAAGGGCAGGGCTTGCTCCTCCTTAAATGGTTTGAAGATGAATGCCTAGTAAAAGCTATAGTTTTTGTGAATATACCATAGAAAAATCACAGTTTTGGACAATCTGCTGAAAGTTTGGAGCAGAGATACCCTACACTGGTGTGGGAGCAGGACTTCTTAAAACGGACTGTCTTATGCACATTCTATGTTGGAAAATCAGTGAATTACTTTTGAAGTATTTCTTAAAGAACTAATTTGCCTGTGATCATAAATAGAGACTAATTCTTTTTATTTACACATCTGTTCGTATAATTATTTCCGGGACAAAGAACAAAACTGCTTCTCTCATCCTTTTTTTGGTTCCTGTGATTTTTTTTCTATGCAGTGTCAAAGCGTCAGCATCAGAGAGGATATGCCGCTTTTTTAACTTCTGTTGTAGCAGTTAGAGCACAGCCAGCAGAAAGAAATGGGGTTTTTTTAAATCCCTTCAAATAGAAAATTCCTCCACCATGAGACTACTCAGTTCAATTGGCTTTACATCTCCATACTTCAGATACTATCTTGAAGTGCACTTTTTAGGCAACCGGTTTAGGGTGCATTTTTGACCTTTGAATGCCTGTTTTGGGATATGACGACTTTTAGATTAAAAGTACTTACTTCTCTTCATTTGCTATAAAAGGTATGTAGATAACCAGCTCAGGCATAGATGTGTTTAGGCAAATTGAGCTGATATAAGTTTTCAACCTTAAGTTTTCAATGCTAAGCATCTTGCCACTGAAAACTAATGGCTTGTGTTGGATCCTGTTTGCCGGTGTATAACCCACCTTGCAATATGGAAGTGTCTAATACCTACTAGAGGGTTGTAGCACTTAGGACGAGGCACCTAAAATTACCTGTTGTAGCACTGAACTTTTGAAAAACAGACCCGTTTTTAAATCTAGCTCAAAGTTATTGTATTATTTCTGAAGACGTCCATTTTTCCTTTACTTGTCTCTGTCTTCATGTCAATATGCATTTGGATTCTGACTTACGATACTGTTTAAGGAAAATAAAGTAGTAACTTCAGCGTATGTCTATGTTTTTGATAGACCTGGAATCATCACACTGCAAGCTTTTTCAGAATCCAACCGAAAACTTTGGCTCGAAGCTATGGATGGAAAGGAGCCAGTAAGGATATTTTTTCATTAGCTTTTCTTTTTACAGTTTTGTTGCACATGTATTAAAGAAAGAAGCTAGTATGCATATTACTCTGTCGCAGTACAGGCAAATACAGTTCTGTTCTTTGTGAGACTTTTATCGCAAATACACTGTGAAGATAGGTACAAAGTAGAAAAGCAGAACTATTAGTAAATTTAAGCCTTTATTTATGTATTATTATTTTGTGTTAGGGTATTTAAGTCATATGATAGCTTATTGTCTAATAGGAGACGTGGTTCAGATAACATTTGTGAAGTAGCAGTTTCTGCAGTGGTAGAGACAAACCATCTTTTGGGCAGCATCGTGGGGTAAACAATTAGCACCATCTTGGAAGGCACTGCAGAGAGCATAAAAATGTGTTGAAAGCTACTAAGAGACAGGCTTGTCTAAGGTGTCTTCCCACTACTAATCTGCTCTTAAAAAGGTCACTGAATGAGGGTGATGCCAGACCTGTATCCAAGGGGAAAAAAATAGTTGAATGGTTTTATGATAAACTGTTTCTCCAAGCTTCTAGCTTGATTGAAACAGTACAGAAATTATATCATTAGTTTTATTGAAATTTAACCCATTTGGAGTGTGCAAATCTGACTTCCACCACATTTTAGGTGCCTTTAAATTTAACACTATTAAATCCCTAGTCGATGTAGAATCTCAAGGCGGGCCTGGATAGGATTCTGGGAGGCACCCAGAAGAGATGCCCTCTGCCTTCTCTCCTAGAAGATGAGTTGTGTAAAACTGCGACACAACCGACAGTGGGTTGTTGCCCCCTCCACCTGCTCAGATCCTTGCTCAGGGCTGTTCACCTGGGCGAGTGCTGTGGAGGTAAATGTCAGGAGAAGGGGAAAGGCAAGGCTGGCTTTCCCCCAGCAGCAAGCTAATACACAGCATGTCGCAGCCACCTTAAGAACTATCAAAAAACCTGGCAATAAATAATTTAAAGCTCAAACATTGACATGCTGAAACTTTTTTTTTTACAGATCTACACACTACCAGCCATTATCAGCAAGAAGGAAGAAAGTAAGCTCTCTATTTATGTGGAGTTACCAAATATTGCTAGATTTCTGTAATGTCCTGGTTTCTACATATGTGTGGACATGAGAGAGAGTTTTTCATCTTCTTTCTATTGCTATGAAATTGCGTTTGTTGGATTACATGATTGGGTTACACAAAAGCACATCCTAAACTATGCAAACTGTGAGATTGCCTTCAATTTCTCTATTACTATCAAACGTAAATTGGAAAAAAATTTTATTGTCTCCGAAGCTACAATATATTTAACAAATCTGTGAAAAGTTTCTATCAGTAGTCTGTATATCTAAATGTAAACACATGCCAGTGTGTTGAAATAATATGCCTCTATGGATCACATCTTTTTGGGTCTAGGTGTATATGCACCTATTATACATACACTGAGTAATAAAATTTAAAGATACTATGAGATTTATGTATATAATTGTATTAACATTATATTAACACATATATGTTATTAACATAATATATTAATATAGATATGTAAAAATAATTTGAATATATTTGTGGTTGTATATATCTCAGAGAGAGAGAGATGTGTCAGATATGGACATACATCTTCATGGAGGTATATTTGAGACTGTGGAAATCTAAAATTTAAGACACTACCTCTGGTTTTCATCCTGATGATGTTTATTTTAATGGTGACAAATACACTGCTTTAAGATCGTCTTTATTTAGATAGTTAGAGCAGTGAGCACTGAAATACAAAAATTAATCAGAAGTACATTCACTTGAAATAAGTTCACTAATTAAAGTCAGTAACAAAGGTTGTCTTCCTATGTTACCATTTTATGAGCGGTTATATGCATGTGCAATGAACAAAGAATGCTGTCTTATTAAACCCAAGGAATATATTCTGTTTGTAATGTAGGTCCTGAACTCTTAAAAGCGCTTTCTTCAGCAGAGGAAAAGGAGTACAGGAATCTACTTTTAAAGCAACAAGCTTTCAGCTGTTTGTGTAGAGAGGCTACTGATTTCTCAGAAAGACAGTAGAACATTCTGCTCCTAATGATACACTAATGATTAGAAAGTTGGGGTTTGAGTGCTAAGGGTTTATCTACAAGAATACTATTACAGAATAAGTGTCATAATCTCATGGGTAGATTTGTATCAGTCCTTGACTAACATATGAATGCGGCTAAATGTGGAGATTTTCTGTATTGTTAAGTTAGAAAATACATTTTTTTCTTCTTTTTATAGTGTTCTTAAATGAAGCAGGTTTCAACTTTGTGAGGAAATGTATTCATGCTGTGGAAACAAGAGGTGTGTATTAAATCACAAATTACATATTAGATTATTATGTGTATTTTTTCTCAAGTATTGCTTTGATTAATTCTGCCTATTTTACAACTGTAAAACACACCGCCTATTTTACAACACACTGTGGAGTGTGTCTGTCATTTAATTTGTACTTTTCACATTTTATCTGTGTGCTTTACACTTAAAACTGTTGCCACAAGTTCTGACAACAGTTTTATAATAAAAATTAAGTGGATTTTTAAAACATTTTCTGTAACTTCAAGTTGTTTAGACAGCTTAATACACAGTTGCACACATCTTTATTCTTTAATTTGTGTACACCAAACTGTGGTTTCTGGTGTGAAACCTGTTTAAATGTTTAAAGACGCATTTTTGGTAGTGGCAACGTACAAAAATAAAATAATAATCACTCTACTGGTGAGTTGATATCTTGCAACTCACAGCAAGTTTTTAATTATCCCCTTCCACATGAAAAGGTTGTCTTCCATAAAAAGAAGTAACCTTTTCCTGTCCGTGCACTGAACTGTCAGTGTGCAAATCCCTTCTAATGCAAAAACTGTGTGGTCTCTCTGTGCAGCATTGAGCCCAACATGAATTCTGTTTCTCAGGTAACAACATTATATAGCTTTTGAATCACTGCTGATCCAGACAGATTCTTCTAGGGGAAATAAAAAAAATATTCAAACCAAAACACATTGTCTAAATGAGATCTGACTTTGGAATGTTGTTTTCAAAGGAAAAGTAGACAGTTTTTAAATGGTAAGACTTGAAAGGGGGAGAAGGGAGGACTTTTAAGTCCCGCTGATTTTAGAAGGCAGTTAAAAACAATAAAGTTATCATCACTGGAAAACTGAAATACTGTGTTGTGAATGTCATACTTTAAGTATTATTTGTTATTAGTATCTATGCTATTAAAAAAAAATCCCAACAGTTGAAACTTATGGGTAAATTGGGACTTGATTGTCTCTGTTTTGCATGGGTGTCTATGCATAACAGTCAGTGTCAGTTTTGCAACAGTATACAGTATTTTTTTTTTATTTTGGGTACAATCATTTCTTCTGCAAGTATCAATCAAATCTTAATTGGAAGGGATGATGGTCTAAGCAAATAAGGACGCATAGTAATTCCACTGAAGTCTAAGTAAGATAAACTTGTTGAGGTGTAATATGTTTCAAGACTGCTTTTGGGTCTTATTTTTTACTTTTCCCAGCCAGCTCCTTGTTGTTTACTAATATGGATGATTTCTATGCAAAAGTGTTCTGTTAATGTAAAATTATGATTAATGTATAGCATGGTGTGGATTCGTTGGAATCACAGAATTTTAGAGTTGGAAGGGACCTCTAGAGATCAGCTAGTCCAACTCCCCAGAACAGAATTCCGTAGGGTAAAGCAGTACTCGAGAATGTACTTGTACAGTTTTCTGTAAATACATTAGATGTTTTGAAAACATACATCAAGGATGCATCAGTGTATATTGGAATAACCTTATTTTCATTATTTCCATTGTGCTTGTTTTTCCGATGTAGGTATTACAATCCTGGGGCTGTACAGAATAGGTGGGGTAAACTCCAAGGTGCAAAAGCTGATGAATACCATATTTTGTAAGTGTCTGAAGTGAACCTTTGTCAGTGTGCAGTGTGCGCGCTGTGGTCCCTTTTGCCTTGACTGCTGTGCTCAGAAAAGTGTGTTATAATATTCACAATATTGTATGTGCACTTACTGCCACTAAATCGAATTTGGAGTCTTAAAATAAGTGATCCATCTAACCAGTTTCTTCTGTGCATTAGTATTCAATTTCTGCATGTAATGATTGATATACATGGGTAAATTACTGATAAAATGCATTTCTTCTTTTAGTTCTATTTATTGGTATCTACTTTGTGTATTTCAGAAGTGTTCCAAAGCTTAACACAGCATAACTCAATTTAAGAGACAGTTGTTCTAGTCTTTCACTTTTCTTGCTATTTTGGCTCGCTGGTGCCTGTGTTTGAATGTCTAAACCAAATACATTAGTAACTGTCTGCTGACTTGGGCTTACTTTACACTTTGACACAGTGTATATAGTTAATCTTTACAGGTACTAAATATGAGCACTAAATCAATTTTTATTAATACCTTGGCGAGATGAAAAGATTCAAATTGATCAGATTGGTAGTTCATCTGGCTAATAAGTAATCACATCAGCTAAATGAGTAATCTGTTAGCTTCTGTTTTCCTGCTTTTCTATTTAGTGTTTTAGTCAAACTATAACACAATCATAATTCAAATTTCTACCAGCCCCTAAATCTCCTCCTGATATGGATATTGATATGGAACTTTGGGACAATAAAACAATAACAAGCGGACTAAAAAACTACCTCAGGTAAGTATGGCACCACACAAATCTCAGTATTCCTTTTCTGCCCCACTAATCTTTTGTTTATTAATACCATATTGCATTTCTTATATCCATTAACATGGTAATAATTGAGTATATTATTATCTTGCCTAATATCCCTGTGATTATGTGTAATAATAAATTGAAAATGTGTCACACACTTTCTGCCTTATTAAGATAGTCATGCGTTACACAGCCCTAAATTTGGCAGAATTTAATTAATTGCATGTTTTTATTTTAAAAAATTTACGTTAGCCACAGGGCATCTTGGTACTCACTCTTTCTTTTCTGAATCATTTAAGCTGCGTACCATGAGGTTTCATGGTATCATTGTTGGAGCAGAATAAAAATCTCTGCAAAAGCATATAGGTTTTTATCGTATGCTGTTGGTGTCTTCACAAACACAAATATCTCTCCCACACCATCATTTTCTGTTAAAGTTTGTGCTAATAGGAGACAGAACTGTCAAGAGTTACGGTACTTCTGAGGTAACTCTTTTTTGGTTCTCAATATGTAACATAAGCACCTGGATGGTGGATTTTCTGTGTCTTCCAAAAATATAGATTTCCTAAACCAGTCACCTAACAAAGGGCAGCATCAGAAATCCCTATTCACTTTGGAAAATATAGGATTTGTAGCAGAATGCTCACGTAGACTTTATTGAAAAGACTGTCTTTGGTTGAAGAAATTTGTGATACATCTTCAGAAGCACAAATCACTGTAGATACTGTATTTGTGAAATTAGAATATGAGCTATCAGTAGCTCCGTGTTTGTGTCTATAATGCAATTCAGAGTCTGACTTTCAGAGGATGATTTTTCTAGGATCTCTCAGGTCAGAGTTTCGGTCCCCAATTTCATCATGTTTTTGCCTTTCTTGGGAAAAGATTGCTTCTGTAGCCCACTGTACGGTGTTCTCAGCTGTATTTATTCCTGTTCTGCAGAATGGAAGCCAGAAAACAGTCAGCGCCAGTGATATTTCTCTTACTAACTTACGTGGTGACGCCAGATTCAACCCAAAGAGATTTTCAGACTATTTGTATGATTGAGTTGTATGCTACATGCAGTCAGTCATCACTGGATTGGGTTTCCTACAACATACAATATACATTATGCAGATCTTGAGAGATCACATAATCACACCATAAAACTTAAAAAAGACTTTGAGTAATGCATTTTTTTAAATTATATTTTTAATACTTTTTTTACAACCAGGTGTCTTTCAGAACCACTGATGACTTTCAAGCTGCACAAAGATTTCATTGTTGCTGTTAGTAAGTAAAGTAATACACGTACTTTCACAAAAGTAATATTGTTTCTAATCCTTGGTCTCCTCAGTTACTATCCTGATTTTTCTCCTTGGTCTATTATTCAGTGATCCAGCCATGGATCCGAGTTCTTCCATGGCACTGTATGTGACAGCACAGTGCCACGTGAAAGCCCCAAAACAGAGAAGTGACACTAGCTGAAGCTGTTCAGTGGTTTGTTCTGATCTTTTTAGAGGTTCTGTGTGACTGCCTTCTGCATGAAATTTTGAACCTTGATTTATATATTTGTTTGTTTTATATGGGCTGGTAATTCTGTTATACTAATAGATACAGAGATAGTAAGATTGTTTTTCAAACGACTCCAGTGTAGAATTTGAAGTTATTTCCCCATTTCCTCTTGCCTTGATAAGAATAGACAACACTCAAGAATTTTAGATATTTTAAATATTAAGAGGTAAAATCTTGGATTTCACTGAAGTGGCACATTGGGTCAATATTGCCACAAATTTCATTGGTTCCAGTATCGGCGGTGCTTTTGGCGAGTTACTTGAAATACAGATTTCAGAATGTTGTAATAGATATAATCAAATTGTCCTCATCATTTTAAAGGCTAAGTGTGTTTGGCTCCTTGTAGTGCATGTGTGTATTAGCATACAAGCATTATTGCCACTTGTAGTTGCATTTTAGCACGCATTCTAATTTATCAACATTTATTTTCTATTTGGTAGAGTCAGATGATCAGAACTACAGAGTTGAGGCAGTGCATGCGCTTGTGCATAAATTACCAGAGAAGAACAGAGAGATGCTGGACATCCTTATTAAGCACCTGGTCAAGTAATTATTTATGATTTTTCTCTTTGGTATTATTGTAAGATGTGATTATTTCGGCTTTAAATTTGTCAATGTTGCTTAATCCACCCTCTGTATTGAAACAATACCACTTGAAATTATGTTTAATTTCTAAAATGTTCTTATCAATGTAGCTGAAGAATACTCACCACAGAAACAAAAAAAAACAGCATAAAGAGTCACTAAGATGACCAACTATGTTTATAAAGGAAACCCACTCAATGTTTTTATTCACGTTGCTACTTAGTACAGGAATTGGCACTAATTAAATTGAAGAAACATATAAAACTATGCTAAGGTTGATTGAAAATGCTGTTTTGAATCTGACTTGAGGTCCCACACTGTTTCAGAAATGGAAAGTAAACTAATGTGATAATACTTGTCCTTCACGTCTGATCTTATTTTTCTCTCTGTCAGCTCTGATAGCTCTTAGTATCATTTGAAAACACTAATTTGAAGTATTATTATTTATATTTTTGATATCTGTATAAATTTCCAAACCTGCTTTTGAATCTCCCTTGTTTCATCAGCTTTTCTGACTATTAATTAAATGTCAGATGGAAACGATTTTGCATTTATTTAAACTGCTGATGACCTTTTACCTTCACTGAATGACACTTAGCACAGGCTGTGAGACAAAAAAGACAAGTTTTTAATCTCTTATGTCACTCTATATCACTAGCTATGATCACATACCATTATTGCATTACAATTTATCCTGTTTATGCATCAAAAGTTATTGATCTAAGTTTTAGATTGGGTTTCACTGATATTTGCTAAATACTTTTTAATATGTGTTATTCTTCCTGATTTAGGATGCTGTATTCTTTTTAGTACATTTATCAATGATCTGGGAATGTGAATACTGAAACAGCAGTTGTCCAGATAAGGCCCACATGAGTGAGATATATAGAAGACATAAAGAGAGGAGTCCATATTGGTTTCATTCCGTTTATTATGTCCCAGCTATTTTGCTTTTTTGATCACAGCTTGAGCCACAGCCTAGACAGTAAGCTGTCTACACTGGAGCCTAATACAGTTTTACTTCCTCTTATAGACGTGAGAACTTTGAAAATTTCTTTGATAGGAAATTATTTAGCCCTAATAAATTATTGTTAGTTCTTTATGTCATTAGCCCCTGGAGAGCTAACGCGATATGGAGCTGTGCTTCCATTGCAAAAACTAATTAGGCAGACTTTGCATCTTGTTAGACATGGGGTAACCCAGAGAACCAAGTGAAAGCAAGTTTCATAAGTTTCCTTACTTGGAGAGTTGTTTGTTTAGCTGAAAAAATGTGGTATCTACTGCTTTCTAACCCCCTAAAAAGTTAAAACATTTGATGAGGGATTAATGATTTCATAAAAGTTGCTTGGCTGGAAGCCCCAAAGTAAGAAATA